>PPJN03000025.1:0-196749 GCA_003705795.3 Blastobotrys americanus | reverse complement strand
CCCTAATCTCAGAATTACATATCCTCATTCCACTATCACATAATGTCTTTTCGAAAACCGCCATCGAGAATTTGGAATCCCACTGTCAAATCAAAAACTCTACTGAGAATTTGAAAAACTCTCACGGTGAAGTCACGGTGCGCTCACGGTGTAGGAAAAACGTTCACGGTGAATTCCCTTAATTTTTAAAAAAAGTCTATTGTGAATCCAAAAAGCCCACTGTGAATTCCGAAAAACACACTGTGAATTCAAAACGTCTACTGTGAATTCAAAAAAGTCCACTGTGAAATCCGAATAGCCCACTGTGATTCGAAAAAGTCTACTGCGATTTCAAAAAAAACCCACCGTGATTTCAAAAAGTCTACTGTGAATTTCGAAAAAACCCACTGTGATTTCAAAAAAGTCTACTGTGAATTCGAAAAAGTCCACTGTGAATTTCAAAAAGTCTACTGTGAATTTCGAAAAAACCCACTGTGATTTCAAAAAAGTCTACTGTGAATTCGAAAAAGTCCACTGTGAATTTCAAAAAGTCTACTGTGAATTCAAAAAAATCCACTGTGAATTCAAAAAGCCCAGTGTGATTATAAAAAGTCTACCGTGAATTCAAAAGTTTATAGTGCAAGAAAAACGTTTACGGTGCGCTTACGGTGCATGAAGAACGTCTACGGTGTGCTCACGGTGAGGGTATAATGCAAGAGAAACGTCTACGGTGAGCACACAGTGAGATTCGGTGCGAGAGAGACGTTTGCGATGGTTTATCGTGATTTAATGTGGATAATGTGAACACTGTGAAATACTGTGCATACTGTGCATACTGTGAATACTGTGAATACTGTGAATACTGTGAAATACTGTGAATACTGTGAAATGTCGCGAATACAATAAATACTGTGAAATACTGTGAAATACCGTGAATACTGTGAATACTGTGAATACTGTGAATACTGTGAAATGTCGCGAATACAATAAATACTGTGAAATACTGTGAAATACTGTGAATTACTGTGAATTACTGTGAATTACTGTGAATTACTGTGAATTACTGTGAATACTGTGAATACTGCGAATACTGTGAAATGTGGCGGATACAATAAATACCGTGAAATACCGTGAAATACCGTGAAATACCGTGAAATACCGTGAAATACCGTGAAATACCGTGAAATACCGTGAAATACCGTGAATTACCGTGAATTACTGTGATTCTATGGTGACGTCACGGTGACGTATCCCGAAATCGAAAATATTTACGGTGCAATGAAAATGGTCACGGTGCGCTCACGGTGAGGTTACGGTGCAATGAAAATGGTCACGGTGCGCTCACGATGAATGAGCACCAAATTCAAAACGCTCACTGTGAATTTCAAAAAGCCCACTGTGAATTTCGAAAATCCCACTGTGAATGACCACCAAATTCAAAAAGCCCACTGTGATTTGAAAAATCCCACTGTGAATTCCGAAAAACCCACTGTGATTTCAAAAAGTCTACTGTGATTTCAAAAACGCCCACAGTGATTTGAAAAAGTCTACTGCGATTTCAAAAAAACCCACAGTGATTTGAAAAAGTCTACTGCGATTTCAAAAAAACCCACTGTGATTTCAAAAAGTCTACTGCGATTTGTCCCCAAACTCTTCAAAACCCACTGTGATTTCAAAAAAAGTCTACTGTGAATTCGAAAAGTCCACTGTGAATTGATAAAGTCTACTGTGAATTCAAAAAAGTTTACTGTAAATTCCGAAAAACACACTGTGATTTCAAAAAGTCTACCGCGAATTTGAAAACGCCCACCGTGAATTCGAAAAAGTCTACTGCGATTTTAAAAAAGCCCACTGTGAATTCAAAAAGTCTACTGTGAATTCAGAAAATCCCACTGTGATTTGAAAAGTCTACTGTGAAATCCGAAAAGTCTACTGCGAATTTGAAAACGCCCACTGTGATTATAAAAAATCCACCGTGAATTCAAAAGTTTGTAGTGCAAGAAAAACGTTTACGGTGCGCTTACGGTGCATGAAGAACGTCTACGGTGTGCTCACGGTGAGGGTGTGATGCAAGAGACACGTCTACGGTGAGCACACAGTGAGATTCGGTGCGAGAGAGACGTTTGCGATGGTTTATCGTGATTTAATGTGGATAATGTGAACACTGTGAAACACCGTGATTTACTGTGAATACCGTGAATACTGTGAAATACCGTGAATACTGTGAATACTGTGAATACTGTGAATACTGTGAAATGTCGCAAATACAATAAATACTGTGAAACACCGTGATTTACTGCGAAATACTGCGAAATACAGTGAACACCGTGAAATCTCATGAATACAAAGAATACTGCGAAATACTGTGATTTGACGGTGACGTCACCGTCAAGTACCCCGAAATCGGTAGTCTATGGTTTGAAAAAAAAAAGTTCACGGTGCGCTTACGGTTCAAGAAAAACATTTACGGTGAAGTCATGGTGAAGTCATGGTGCTGTCACAGTGCTGTCACAGTGCTGTCACAGTGCGGTTATAGTGCGGTTATGGTGCAGGAAAAACGCTCATGGTGCGGTCACGGTGAATTCCCTTGAACTTTAAATCATATTTGGTACCAAAAAATTTTCCACGGTGCGCCTACGGTGATACATCTTGCAATTAAAAAGTGCCCAGTGTGAAATTTCCCATATTCGAAAATCCCACTGTGAAATCCAAAAATCCCACCGCGAATTTGAAAAAGCCCACCACGAAATCAAATAGCCCACTGCGATTTCAACAAGTCTACTGTGATTTCAAAAAGTCTACTGTGAATTTAAAAGTTTATAGTGCAGTCACGGTGATGTTACGGTGTAAGCAAAAATGTCACGGTGATCCTACGGTGAAGTCACGGTGCGAGTAAAAAGCTCACGGTGCGCTCACGGTGAATTCTCTATATTTCAAAAAAATATCTACTGCGATTTTAAAAAATCCACTGTGATTTAGAAAAAGCCTACTGTGAATTTCCAACGAATCCAAAAACCCACTGTGATTTCAAAAAACCCACTGTGATTTCAAAAAACCCACTGTGATTTCAAAAAGTCTACTGTGAATTCAAAAAAACCCACTGTGATTTCAAAAATGTTTACTGTGACTCCAAAATACTCCACGGCGAATTATCCTGAAATACAAAAGTTAACGGGGAAATGGAAATATATAACTGTGACAACTAACGAAACGCAGAACGTTAACGGTATTTGAAAAGTCTACGATGAATTTTGTTGATTTTGTGCGCGCTAATTTTACAATCAAACTCGCAGCATTCGAGAAACAAACCGAGAAAAGGAACGCAGCATCTGAAATTGACCGTACTAACTCCACCACCTTAACCTATCTATCCCAACTTTAACTCCCGTCACTCTTTCACAATACCCAATATTGAATCAACTCCTTGTTAACGAATTCATTCTATATTCTATTACTCTTTTCAGTTCATCAACCTATTAGAGGTGCTCTGGCCCACAATAAGCCGCAACGATGGGCTAACGGCTGAAACAAACGTGCAGTACCTATGCATTCTCTTAGCATTAGAAGTAGCTCATGCATTACCCCATGTATCACACCATGCATTACCCCATGCACTAACCGAAGTATGAACTTGAATTCCTTTGTTGGAGCCTCTGACTGTATCACCGAATGTCTTGCTTATGTTATTCACGCCCCGATTACTAAACGCTCTCTGATCTACTGCTGTGATTACCCCACGTTCTCTGCCAGGAACCTGTCTTACCCGTCAGAATGGGACCTGGGCGGCACCCTCATCAACTCTATTGAGAACCTTGGTCAAACGGTTCAATAATTATGAACGGCACAGTACACTCAAATGCATAGTCGTTCTAACCCCACGTTACTGAGAACATGAGAGCACGAGAACGTGAGAACCAAAGAACGTGAGAACACGAGCATAAGAGGATAAGTATCAGAATAAGAGAATAGCTGAATGTGAGAACGCAGATCCACAGCTTGTGATATCTGTGAGTTGATCCCCGCACAATGAAAAAATTACCATCTCAGCAACCCGGTAGTTTGAATGAAAATGAGAGGATCATTCTCAATTGCTCCAGAACAATCGCACAATGTTCACACTAATCCTTTCTGTACCTCAATCTCACTTACATTCGGTTTCAAACTCGCTCTTCACACAAATCTCCCGTCCCCCGCACACACGCCAGAAGATCTCATGACGATATAGACAGATTCAACACGGCAGCCACACGGATCACGTATTGCAGCGAACGGTATGTATAAAGCACGAGTAACCATAGAGCGGGGTAACGAGACGGTGTGATCTTCATCACATACTCTAAAATGGCCCTGATCGTTATGAATACTTAAAAGAGCGTTGAATTCCTTGGATTGAACAGACTACTGAGCCAATTCGATCTCATACTTCATCATGAAGCCTACTACTTCTCTGACAAGTTCGATTGTGTCAGTGCTGTCGCTCAAGTTAGCGTTGGCTGCTCCTGCTGCTGATCCAAATCCAAACCCAGCGGCAGATCAGATTCCAAACCTTTGTATATCTCAGGTGACTGATGTGTTTACTGGGGATTATCCAGTGTCGGCAGTTACTACAAAACAAACTGGTGACAATTGTACCAAGTATGGTGATCCACCAGCAAACGTGCTCGGTGACATTATATCTCCGGATGGCTTACTCTCACTAATCAATTTTTGCAACGGTGACATCGTGCATATTACTGACAACTTAGGAGAAGACAGACAGGTATGTATGTACTCGAATCCTAACTCTACCCCTGAGAAGCCACTGCCATTGGTGGTATGGCTCCATCCATCTCTGATATCTCCATGGGCAGCTTGGCCACTTACCGGATGGGAATCAGCCAAGGATTCTGAATCTCTAAATACCGAGGATCCCTCTCGAGTAGGCTTCAGCTATATTCTTCCAGTTGGTCGAAACACCGAACATTATTATCCATTCCCTGATGCTACGGGTTTGGGATGGGACAATTGGTATCGAAATCTCGATCGGTCTTCACCAGATCTTAATGCTGATGTTGATTTCCTCGACAAGGCAATTGAAATAGCAAAGACCAAAGTACCAGTAGACAAGAGACGGGTATTCATGTCCGGGTGGTCTAACGGAGCAGCGATGTCCGAAATGTATGCTTTAAACACCGATGGAATCGCAGCTGCCAGTGTTTACTCAGCCCCTGATCCTTACAGAGACGCCGGAGACCCATGCACCCAGGTACCATATCCAGAGTTTGCTACTCCCACTCAAGATATTCACAATCATTGCGATATCATTGGAATCTGTACTACTGGACTGTATTTCTACCAGGACTTAAGGAAGCGTTACCCTGATTTGCCAATATCGTTCGTTGTACTTGATGACTTGACCACGGGCGTCAAAAGTTCTAATGACAGTTCTTCTTGCAACCCGAATTGCCAGGGATCGTGTGAAGTTACTACAGGAGTAGTTAACCACATACGATTCCCCGCAGCTAGAAACTCTGACACCTTCTTTGAGTTCTTCCGCAACAATCCACTTCCCAAGAGTGGAACGTGGGGGAAAGTTAAATAATCCAAACCACTGACCATTTAGTGCTTATAATAATGTTGTATTAATATAATATACAGTGAAAATGCGGAGGTGCGGAGGTGCGGAAGTAGCGAAAAAAAGCCGGAACGTGAATACAGTGAAAATTGTACATTTTCCGTAAGCAATTCTGCCTTCTTGAATTTTGTCGTTTCAAAGTACATCTAGAGCAGGGGGCCTCAATGGGGTGTCATAAATTGGAATTTGGTGATATGGCTACCTATCTCATCCTTAGCATCGCTTATCTTAGGCTGATCTCAAGATACAGACCACCAATCTTATCCTTAGGATTGCTTATCACAGGCTGATCTCAAGATACAGATCACCTATCTCATCCCTAAGATCAACCCGAGATAAGATCGGTTCTGTAGACCTCACAATCTTAGTGAATTGTCACTTATCTCACCATCTAGATCTCAGAGTAGTGATAACCCCCATTTTCCCCGCAGGGGTAGTATAGTAACGTAGTGCTACTCCACCATGCTTGCATATTCTGTTTCGGTGGCGGTCCGCTAAGCGCACCTTGGCTTACGCATACACCCCAGCTAAGGGGTGGCTTGAATTTGATGCTTGTAATCTACTTTGCACTGGATGTTACAAAGTTATGTAACAGTGGATCGAAGGGTTGAAGAATCAGATCTGGAGGTCTTTGTTTGCTCTTTTTTTGCGGTTTAATTCACCAATCAATGGAAAGTAGTCTATCTTCCATCTCGCTGTCGGCAGTTGCGCCCCTCTCCCTAACGGTTATCTCTTGGATATCACCATACGGAGGGGTCGTATTGTTGCATGTTTTATTTAGTGGAGTGGGGCCGCTCCGCCAATCGCCCATCGAACATACCGCTTATTTGAAAGGATTCCCCGCGAGGTCGGGATAGGTTAATTAATTACCCCGCATTGAGCCAACATAAATATATATATATATATATATATTGAAAAGCTGGATCCAACAAAAAGAAGAAGTTGTAGCTAAGAACGTTAGGTCGTAAACCAAGGCTATAGCTGTTTACCGTCACAATGCCTAACCATGATGAGGAGGCCAAAGGGGAAATGGTCCACCAAACCATTGTGACGAACCTAGGAGAGGGGTTTGCCGCAGGTATGATGCTTCGAGATGTGATTCCGCATCGAGAGAAGTGGTGGTGGAACTACTCATATCTGCTCAAGCTGAATATGATGCTGTCTGGTGCCATTCTTGTCAATTGTACCAATGGATTTGACGGAAGTCTGCTCAATGGTTTGCAATCCCTGCCTCAATGGGCCACCTATTTCAACAACCCTACCGGGTATGTGTTGGGAACGATGACAAATGGTACAACGTTTGGATCCATTTTGGCTCTTCCAATTGTTTCTTACATCTGTGATAAATTTGGCCGTCGGTTGCCAATTCTTGGCGGGTCATTCGTTATTATCATTGGTGCTATTATTCAAGGAGCAGCCCAGAATTATGCCATGTTCGTTGCAGGAAGGTTTCTTATTGGGTTTGGATTCGTGATTATTCAGACTGCTGCACCATTGTTATTGTCAGAGTTAGGACATCCCAGCCAACGTGCGATCATGACCTCTATTATTGAACCATCTTTCCCTCTAGGAGCATTGGTTGCTGCTTGGATCACTTACGGAACATTCAACATGAACAGTACTTGGTCTTGGAGAATTCCTAGTCTGTTACAGTGCGCTGCATCATTTCTTCAGATTGGAACTGTGGTATTCTGCCCCGAATCTCCTCGTTGGCTTGTTTATAATGACCGAGCAGAGGAAGCTAGGGCCATTTTAGTCAAATATCATGCCGGAGGCGATGAAGACAGTGAGTTGGTCAGATTCGAGATGGCTGAGATTGTTGCTACTCTGGAGGCAGAGAAGATTCAGGACACATCTGGCTGGCTAGAGTTTTTCCGTACTCGTGGAAACCTTCACCGTCTACTGATTCTGGTATTCATCCCCATCATTGGCCAGCTTTCAGGAAACCAGATTATCTCTTACTACCTACACATTATTCTCACCAACATTGGAATTGTCAATGCAAAGACTCAACTTGTCATCAACGCCACTTTACAAATTGTACAGTTTGTTGTTGCAATCATAATTGGTACAGTGTGTGAGATTTTTGGAAGGCGAAAGCTGTTTCTTGGTGGAATCTGTGGAATGCTTGTGTGCTTGATTATCATGACTGCCTTATCAGTACAAGCAGCAAAAACCGATTTCTTGGACAAGGGGCTTGCAAAAGGAGCCTTGGCCTTCATCTACCTGTTTGAAGTCTTTTATCACTTCCCTGGCCCAATTCTACCTACCTATGTGGTAGAGATTGCGCCATATGCTATGCGATCTAAAGCTGCTATGATTTACCAGGCAGGAGGGGTTGCTGCTTCAATTTATGGAGGATACACAAATCCAATCGCTATGGAACGAATTGGCTCCTACTATTACATTGTGTATATTGGAGTTTTGTGTGTTGAGCTAGTAACTGTCTACTTCTTTTTCCCTGAAACTAAAGGATATGGTCTGGAGGAGATTGCTACGCTGTTTGATGGTGATAAGGCAGTATTGACCTCAAACTTCCGAGAAGCCGAGAAGATGTCAACTCTGACACACGAGTGACCCTTGCAAGACCCGTTCAATTACGAATTCCCACAGAATGTTCAAGATGATATGCATTTCGAGATTTGATTTTGATTTTGGTTTTAGTTTAAGTTTTAGTGTTTAATTTTAATTTTAGTTTTGATGTGAACTCCATTTTCGACATAAGATAGTTCCAGCTGTCGTAATAATTCGATTTTTTATCATATCATTTCATACTATTGTATCCAACACGAGAAAGAACCGTATCTATGAACATTCCGCTCAATTGCCGGCTCATCAGAGACACTATTTAACCATCCTAACATAACCCGAGAATCTAGTGCCATAGACGGCTCAAATCCCGTTCCTCGGTAATCTTATTGCATGAACTGCATCATGCAAAAAACCAAGCTTGGACTCATTGACTCCGTAGATATCAACTAACTCGATATCTTCAAGGCGGAATAGAGGCTTGGCAATGCAAAGCCCGGCGCCGTATACCGATGCGCAGCTCATCTTATCTAATCGATCTAATCGCGGGATCTTATCTAATCTCCGACCGGAACCTCAAACAGTGGGAAGCTTCAAGGCTTAATCGCAAACAAAGTAGTTCATACCTTGGGAATAGACTGTTGTTTCAGGATTCTATCAGCGTCTTCACGAGCAATCTTTTCCAATCGCCATTTCTTGCCATTGAATAGGACCCACCAAAGTAATGGGCTGAACACGATCCATAGACCGGCGATTAGAGTAGCGGTCCATCCCATACCAATACGAGCAATCAATGGCGTTACCGCTGCAGTTGCACCAGCACTGATCAAACATCGGATCAAATTATTGGCACCAACTGCAGTGGCAGGACTGTCCTTGTGAATATCTACCACCAAGGTATTGATGATTGTAGTAGAACCAGAGAAAAACAGACCAAAGAAAAACAAGCATACTTCGATGCCTGCAAGCGAAGCATTCTCTTGCATCACCCAACCATAGGCTAACATAATACAGGTAGCTAAATAAATCGAAGGAATTAGCACTTCTAGACGGATTCTTTCTAGAGGGAGTACCTCATAGTCTTGCATACTATTGATGACAATGCTCATACCTTGCTTTCTAGCATGACGACGAAAGTTGCCATCCATTAACCGGGAGCATACAAATCTTGAAACCAAACTACCCACTCCAAGAGGCAAATAACATAGACCAACCTGGATGGCATTGTAATTAAACCGGTTAGTGAGTTGAGTGGATAGGGTAGTCAGAATGGCAAAATAACCTGCAAAAGTCAACCCGCCATATCCTAAAATGATAGAATCCTCCTTTTCCTTTAAAATCTTGAGAGAAGCCAAAGGGCTGGGCCGACGATTGCCTGTTCGAACTGGAGCAATCGAGTCGACTTTTGATAAATCTCCTCCATCTTCATCCATTTGACGACGAAGTTGTCTTCGCTTCCGCCTCTGCATATACCCAACTACAGAGTAGTTCCAGTTCTGAGGAGGAATGCTTCCATTACCAACCACATTTCGACAGGTCTCCGGCAAAAATACAAAAATCATCACCATCAGCACTCCTGAAAGGATGGTCAAGAACCAGAATACCCAACGCCATCCTAAAAATTGGATTAACAAACCTCCTACCACTGGACCAAGTGAAGGTCCCAGCGTGAGCATCATAAATGCATATCCGACATATTTACCTCTCTCAGCTCGAGTGACAAGATCAGACACTACTGCACTGCCGAGTGCCACCGTCGCACCACTTCCAGAACTCTGAACACATCGCAAAACCATCAACGCAGCATAATTGGATTGTAAAGCGAGACCAATATTGGCAGCAGTATAAACCGCAAAGCAAAAAAGGAACATAGGACGTCGTCCATATACATCAGAGAAGTTTCCAATAACCGATGGAGCCAGTCCTTGGAAGATTTGATAGGTTGTAACCGATAAGTTGATTAATGTAGGCGTCACATGTAAATCCTCCGCCAGAATAGGAAGCGCTGGATAATAAATAGATCCTGATATCGGTGATATCAATCCTGCAAATGATATCATAATCACCGCCATGGTTCGCTCCGTCTTGCTAAACATACTATAGACTTCATCAGTCCCATCATTCAGAGAAACTTGAGGCTTGTCGTTCTCCGCTAACTCTTCCTTAGCTGGTTCTTCTGATTCAACAATCTCAATTTCCGACACCTGTTGTTCAATTCCCTGAGCTTTACGTCGTCCATTCTCACTCAGATGGTCAACATCAATCCCATCATATTCATATTCATAATCGTAGTCATCATCCTCACTGTCTCTCGTTTCTGAGCTATCACCTCTTCGATGATTGGGATTCTTCTCAAGCTCCTTATCCTTCTTCTCAGTCTTGGTGCTAATCATCTTCTTGGTTTTCTCTCTGTCTCTTTAACCACTTTCTTTATGTGGATGACAACCATGGCAATTGGGAATGTGGTTGGTTTTTTATATTCGCAATCTCCTTTGATTCCTTGTCAATCTTAGTCAGACCAATTTTGGGGCCCAGCTAGAGCCTTAGAATATCAATTGTCCGATTTTCTTTATCTCTTAGCATTGACAAGTTCCCACACAGCTTACATATTCTGCTGGAGCACTGAGACACGGCAATTCCATAACCATCCTAGTCTCTGAGATTGGGCTAATCACCAATTGAATTCCGAAAAATCAATTCAACAACTCAACTATCATTCCTTTGCACTCAACTACCATTTCTTTCGACTGTTGATAGATGTTCGAATCTTTTCCGTTCTTCGTTTTCTCTATCTTCGTGTATGAAGGCCATTATGAACCCGGTTCAATTTACTGCATTCACCCATTCAAGGCGATGCCGTCCTATTCTTTCTCGTGGTGGATTTCGTGATCATGGACAAATTCTTCAAACGGATGGACAATTATTAGAAACTCCACACCAAAACATACTCTCCTATCAACCCACCACCTCTCCTACACTCAACTTCAAAATTGTCCCAATACGGTGACCATGCCAAGCATCACGCTGTGAACGGACAGGCTCAAGAGACATAAGACCGTTATTGATCCAGTCTAAGATTTTAAACAACAACCTAAACTTCACGAGGCGCGTTCCTGAATGGTACGCCCAGCCCCTTTACTCCCCTGATTGCATTACATCCTCATCGCTTGAAGTAGTAGGTTGGTAAGTGCTGCCGTGACTGATAGCCAAGACCGCCCAAGGGCCGGTGACGAAGCCTTCTCCGCCTGCATCAAAGGCGGCATTGCAAGGGGCTGTCTCGATATATTGATTGATACAAAACCATTACCACAGTTTCAGTGATCCGAGCCCATAATTCTCGGTCTTATTTCAACATCACAATGAATAAGCTGGACTTTGTCTATTATCTTGGCGCGGTGACTGCGGTTGTCTATTGGTTGGTGGCGGTGGAGGGGGCGATGCGCCCCTCGTGGGCAAACAAGCCGCTGCTACCGGTAGCACGCCAAAGATCAAGAGATGAGGAAGACGAGATAGGAGAAGGGGAGATAGATCAACCAGAGGCACCCTTGTTGCACAGTGATGATCATCCTCTAAGCCATCCGGGCGGCAGCAGCGACCACCACCCTGATGATTCTCGTCATAACCTGAGCCAATTATATTCCAAAATAGCTAGGGGCATCAGACAGTTACTATTATGGTTGATTGTAGGTTCGTTCGTGGTGGATATCTCATCGGTTGCATGGGGGTCCACGCATGACAGCATCCCGATCGCTGTTGTTGTCTACTGTCTTTGCCAAATTGTGTGCTGGTCGACCTTGGCATGGAAACCTAAAGCAGTTGATCCTAAGCGTGCTATTTTCTTTCAGTCTATCATTCTGACAGTTGAATGGTCCCAGTTTCTGCTACCAGATGGACCAGTTAAGTTGATATCATGGAACTCGGTCAATCGTCTGATTAGGGCTCATTTTATTACCTTGCCATTAGTTGCCAGTGTGAGAGACTTGTTTGGTGATGATGTGTTTGCCAGACTCAAGCGATCCACCTCATCGTTTTTGTTCCGCATCAGTGGCAGATCCAATTGATGGGACCCATCGATGGTTACAACATTCTATAAACGTCATACAGTCCTTGGCAAACAGAATGTTCCACATTCTTGGTAGCAAACAAGATGGCATTGGCTGCAGATTGGTTCTGGACCATTGCTGACATTGTGCCACGGAGGCTTGCAAGGCATTTTCCTGGATTGCTGACATTGTGCCACGGAGGCTTGCAAGGCATTTTCCTGGATTGCTGACATTGTGCCACGGAGGCTTGCAAGGCATTTTCCTGGATTGCTGACATAGTGGCTTGGACGGTTGCAAGCTATTCTTTTTAATCAAGCTAGCCTGAGCTTACATCCGCCTACCATATACTTCCTACGGTTGTTTTCCGACAGTCATTTGGCTTTTCAAGTCCACATCTACCAGTTTCGGATCACATTAAGACCGAGATGGCCCTACAGATAACAGTTTGAGTAGACACAAAGTTCCACCCGTTAAACAGTCGTTCTTCAATCTTTTTGAAGAGTCGAGACCTCGATGGTGAATAATATACTATTTGAGCCATCATTATCTGCTGATATATTAAGATTAACGTGAGAGATAGAGTCTGAATAGAGTTAAGACTCAAACTTTAAACCTCAGAACGGTCGGATAAATCAGATCTGATATCCAGTGGTGGATTAGGATGCAATCTTTAAAAATGCGTCGAAGACCCGATGTAGAGTATATTTGGATGCGATAACGATATGTGGATCAAACGAGTTTTCAAATGTAATAAAAGTCTGAGTGATGCCACAATTCGTGTCACCGGAACAATCTCGACTGCTGACTCCGCTGTAGACTCCGCTGTATCCACCACCACTCATACAGATTCAAGCCACCTTTCTATTTCCCGCAGTAGATACAGGTGCGATAGCAGGGGCCGAGGTAGATTTAACACAATCTTTGACTTTGTTACCAGCCTAGCAGGAACAAGCACAGTATTCCTGTTCACAATAGCAATCCTACTGGTATGGATGGTGGTTGGCATTGTATGTGGTGCAACAGAAACTTGGCAAATCGCAATGCAAGATGGTAGCTCGATACAATGCTTTGTCACTGATACTCTTTTGATGCGCCAGCAGCGTAACCAAACACGAGAGATTGTCAGATTTCTTGGTGAGCTTCAATCAAGAACAATCGAATTCCATAAGCAAGTCAGAGCATTGAATGATCAGAAAGGTGCGAGTGAGAGCGCTGAACCAGCCTATACTCCTGAGATAGACGGCACGCGCATCCTCGATGACTGGACTCCTTCAGGTGATATAGATCTCCCACTAGAGGGCATTTTTGACAAGATGTGTAATGTTGGATCCACCGTGATTGGCTCAATCTACACCTGGATCATTTTCTGGATTGGAGTAACCATCTGGCTTGGAATTGGCAAGCTTTTTCACTGGGAAGACGTTTGGCAGTTATATATCAACACTGCTACAGCAGTCGAGCTAACATTTGTGAGTATGTTTCTTCAGAACACACGGCATCGACACATGAAGTACTTGGAGGTTTGCTTTGATCAGATTGTGGAAAGAGACATTGAAATAGAGCAACACCTGACTGGGCTTAATCGGTTGATACACTATCCCTCAATTGAAATTCGGGCCCCCGAGGCTAGCTATCTCAATCGTGTAGTGGAATTCTATTCTGCCATAGTTGGATCGGGAGTTGGCGTCGCCATCTCATCTTTGGTGTTTGTAGCTTGGATTGCCATTGGTTACCCCATGGGATGGAGTTCTAATTGGTGGCTAATAATTGGTTCGTATACAGGTCTGGTGGGATTCATCAATGGGTTTGCATTAAGGAATACTTATTTTAGAGAATCCACTGAGACCCAGAATCGGTTCATGCTAATAGTTAAAGAAATCACTGATGATACCATTGAATTACAATGTGGACCAAGAAGTACCCAAGATAGAATAAGCTTAGCCGTAGGAAACGCTTGCTCTCGTCCAGAGACCGTTTTGGCTGCTGTTTTGTTAGTCGTGGTCCTAATCTCCGTGTCAAGCGGACTCAGATGGACCGAAACTGGTCAGTTAGTTTCTAATACCCCAACCATGATTGTAGAGGGATTTATGCTTCTAATTCTGATACAAGCTCACAATGTAACTAACTCGCGCCGACGGGCATCATTCAAATGGATTCTTTCACAACGGGTGAAGGTCCTAGCGACATTGAGGGCTCAGTTTCCAGTTACTCTCGATGATGGCGCAAAACAATGACACTGATCAGACTAATATTTTTGTCACGAATCATAAATGAGGTCGAATATATCAATCCCATCATTACCTATAGGAAACTTGATTCCATTGATATCACTCCATATAGTAAAGTCATCCTTACTCAAGCCACCAAGATTGTTGTTGATACGATGGCCGTTGCCATCTGAGATAGCTCCTTGATCAGTTCCATCACTAGAATTGTCAGTGTTCGCTGGAGTTGTGCATAAAATCTCAAGAGTTCTGGCAGCCATTTCTTCGACTGCACTAGCACACACTTGAGCGGGAGGACACTTCATCTGTAACCCACTCAGCACTGCTATACAAGCCAAAGTCATCCTATCAATTTCATCTCCAGTGATTGAAGATTGTAGTACTCTTGAACTCCAGATTGTATGGAGATCGGTAACGGTAGCGAAGAAGATGTTGTATGCGGAAAGATAAATGTAATTCAGGCGCCTGCTAAGGTATAGTGATCGATACATTCGAACGATTTCGCTGCTGAAATGATGAAGCAGTCTTAATTCTTCTTCGTCTAATGATTGCGTGGCCGCATTGGGTCTATACAGATCAAACATCATTTGAAGGTACGTCAACTCCAAAAACTGAGAACTAGTAGATTGTTTACTGTCGTTAGATTTACGACTGTCACTCTCTACTCTCCACTCATTCAATTTTTGGATTATGACTGCTCTCCACTGTTGTAAACTCTGACCAAACTCCAAATAAGGATTGGCCCGCTTGTCATTGCCTCTAATATGCTGTCCACTGTTTTGGTTCCTGTACAGAACCTGTTGGATTTCAGACTGAATGATTCTGATCCTAAACATTTGAAGCGCACGAAAGCTACAGTTTTTGCTCTCTAAAGGTAGGGGAGACGAAATGTCAAAGTCACTAATTCCAAACGGACGACCAACATAAGCACTGACTTGGCGATCCAGACAGTAGGTACTCCAGAATAATCTTAAGCTTGTCTGAAATGACTCGTCATAATTTGCGGTCGAGCTGTGAGAGTTGTCGGAATTGAGCTGGTGATACCCCAAATCAATACAGACCTTCATTGCGTTATTGATAAGGTACCAGGGACCAGGGGATATAGGCCGGAGCAGTCCATACACCGAGAGTAATAGCAATATCATGAAACCCAACTGTTGTTGAACAACATCCTCTAATAGGCCTGATAGTGAATGCAAATAATAAAGCGCCTGACTGTAGTATTGTTCCGGGGATTTGATCAGCGCACTATCATGACTGGCGACTCCACTGCCTATTGAGAATACCAAATAGAGAACGCCATACGTAAGATTATCAACAGGCTGGGCAGAATTCGGCCAGTTGTTCAGCCAAGATTCAAGAAATTCCGGACCCACAATCGGGAGCTGTGAATATGAATGGGTCACGTATGCCTCTACTAGCAGTGCTGCTTCAGCTCGACTGGATACTAATGCGGGTGCATAAGAGCTAGATACAGTAGGATCCAGTACCGCTTCGTTGGCTAGTTCGTTTGCAGATGTCTTTTTTTTAGTTGCGGTGATACGAACAACCAGCCTATTGAGTATTTCTGATAGCTGAGGTTTGAAACGAGCATCGACATTGGTGGAGACCTCCTCGTGCTGGGTTTGGGAAGAGTGTGTATTAGAAAAAGAAGTGATGGAACTTGCAGTAGACTGGGTACCACTAGGATCATTGATCAATTGATGAACGGATGTTGGATCAGACCCATAAGTTTGTGCCTGTGTTCGTAACTTTGACGCATCACTTTGATTCCTCCGTGCTCGGTTCTCCAAGCTGAAATACTCATCTCGTGATACAAATCGGTTTTGTATCTTATCAAATTGAGTACATTCTACACCTTTGTTTTCACATCGTTGACACTTCGGTAGTCGTTCATCACACGCCCTCTTCAGAGCCTTACATCTTCGGCATGAGGTATGATTACGACCTCGCATCGCGATAGGCTGGTGATAATTGTGGCCTCCAGTGGATTGATTGCGGATAATGAAATGCAGAATGGGCGGAAATGGATACCAGGATAGCGAGGGTTCACCGCGGAAGGTTTGCGGAGTTAGTGCGGCAATAGTGCGGTAAATAAGTGCGGAAGTTTCTCGGATCCCTTATCGGGAAATGCGGAATATGCGCGGAACATGCGGAACAAGTGCGGAATTGTGCTCGATGACCAGATTTCATGATCCTGATAACAGTATATATAAGGATCAAAAGTATTCATGAAGAAAAGAGCAACGTAGATGAAGTTTAGTCAAGTTTTACAATGACCAGAAGTATTCCCAGAATAAGTTTGCACGACTTTGATCGTCGAAGAGATCAAATCAAACAAGAGCTGATTGCTGCTGCTGAAGATACAGGATTCTTCGTCCTCCATGGCCAGCAATCACCTTCGCCACAGGAAATTGAGTCCATGTTTGAGTCAAGTGCCAAGTTCTTCTCTCAAGATGCCACTGCAAAAGAGGCTACTCCATTTGTCAAACTCAAAAACACTGGTTATGAATGCAAAGCCCAAATTAGACCATCGACTGGCACTCCAGATTTGAAGGAATCATTGCAATTGCAGCTCCACCGATTTGATAGAAACTGGCCATCGCCTGATTCTGTAGGTGAACAATGGCGTTCAGATGTGAAAGAGTTTATACAGAAGTGTCAAGAACTTAGTATGCAGATTCTCAGTTGTTTTGCCGACGCTCTTGGTTTCGATGCCGAGTTCTTCAATCGTGCCCATACAATTGATTCCTCACAAGCTCAATCTACCTTGAGATTACTTCATTACCATGACATCACTGGTCAGAAATTTCCTGACACTTATTGGAGAGCAGGAGCTCATACTGATTTTGATTGTCTAACCATTCTATTTCAACGAACTGGAGACTTTGGACTGGAAGTATGTCCAGGGAGAGAAGCTCACACTTCCTTTGCAATGGGAGATACTTGGACACCAGTTCCCTCAGTCACCGGAGAAATTGTAGTGAATATTGGAGATATGCTTATGGCATGGAGCGATGATAGATTCAAATCAAATTTTCATCGCGTACGAGCACCAAAGCCTGGTGAGAATCAAGCTTCAAGATATAGCATTGCGTGGTTTAATCAAGCAAACAAAGATGTGGAGATTCAAGGACCCCAAAAGAAATATTCAATGGTAACTGGAGAAGAGTATATCAAACAAGCTATGATGAGGAATTTTGCTGCTACTAAATGAAAAACACCCGTCAAATAAATTACTAGCAACTACTTTCTTTAAATATTATCTTATAGATTCAACCTGTTAGTACTGTGTCTACAAACACGACTGAGCTGTCAGCTTTAAGGGTAATGACCTGGAGCAGGACCAAAGTATCCCTTCTTTGGAATGGGCAACATGGCTCCATTTTGGTTGTAAATCTCATAGTCAACCCCGGCAGTTGAGATGGTATTTCCCCACCAAGTGAGAGTGATATTATTCCAATTCAACGCAAATGTCTGAATGATTGCACTAACCGCGACTCCAATATCAAACCCGGCTTCGATCAGATAGTTATACTTTTGCCACCACGCAGTATATCGTCTCTTGAAATATACCATGAACAGTACCGACAGATACATTCCTCCGGTCTTGTAGGATAAGTTGTAACCTCCAGTCCACGTATTGGTGGCTCCATTAAACAAAGCAGCAGGATTGAAATACTTCAAATTCGATAAGACCCGGAAAGCTGGGCTAAGCGCAGACTCCTCATTAGATCCAACCATCATCTCCTTAATCTTGTGGCCATACTTCTGAAGCAACGCAATCCCCAAACCTACTGCTGCACCCATAATAAAACAGTAAGGTAAGATCGGATAGTAGTCAAAGGTTCTACGATCTCCTACCACTCCATACAGAGCGGCCTGAGAGTAGACAGCATGGGCTCCTTCACACACAAAATGATCTGGTTGAGACCATTCGCACATGCCATCAAAGCTAGAGATCATCCAGTTGGTCATGCCTACAAACACAAAGCAATTGATAATGACTGCGGAAACTTGACCGAAGAAGATTCCTCGAGGCGATACCTTTGCATAATGAGCCATCTTTTGGTTGGTGATATAGGCCTCTGCTTGAGCGTCCATATTGTAACCATAGTTCATCATCATCATCATGGCAACTGGATTTCCTGGGAACCACCAACCAGCAAGTAATTGAAAGAACACGTTCATAGCGAAAGAAACATTGGCCATGGAGTTCAAAATAGCCATTGGAATAAGGAAGATGATACAGATACCAATAGTTGCAAACAGCGTCCATACTGGAACATTCAACGGATAAGCCTCGAACCCTGCGATTCCAAACACCAAAGCAAGAACCAAGATAGCCAAGTACCACCAATCAGGCACCTCCTTATACGCGCGCATCATTCGTGAGTGAGGATCTTCAAACATAGGAGTTCTGTCAGTTCCTCGGTTCTTAATTGAGTCCACCAGTGTATTATAAGCCTGTTTTATCATGGACCATTGCGATACTCCAACGTAAAGCAGACATAATGGGTACCAAGCAAACCAAGCACCCTGGCCCCAGAGGTTAGCAGCCCCATAAAAGGGGAAGGAATATTCTTGATACTTCTTTTCATCCAGAAGGCCATTAGTCAGTACCTTGGTCACATTGTATACTTCTCCAGTATTGGTAAACGCATCATTGCTATTCAAAGGAATGTATCCGGTCCAATAGAAGTTCGAATAGAACATTCCCACGATAACTATTCCCGAAATTAGGGATCCTATGTATTGCTGAATGGTCGAGAACGCAGGAGTGACTAGTCGTCCAGTGAACGCGACGTTCCAATCGAATGTCGCCCAAGGATTGAACCCCATTCCTCCGTAAAACCCGGTAATTTGGGCCAAGTTGAAATTGTTAGGAGCTATCCAGGTCATCCAGTTGAAAGCGTGAAGAGCAGTGAACAGATAATTGGGAATCCAGAAGTAAAAGAACATGAGTGCAAATGCACAGAAGAAGAACTTGTACCGAGACAAGGTCCAACCATTGATTGATTCTTTCTTCTGATCCAAGATGAGAGCTCGATTAAGGGCAAGTGTGGGTAGTACCGAAGGCCAAATTGCTTTAATGGGATAAATTACCACTCGTCTTAGAATTCCTGCGTATCCTAATCCAAGCATTTGAGTAGACAATGCCAATAGCATTTCAAATCCAAATGAAACCCAACTTTCATTAAAGAACGCTGGCATCTTCAGAACAAGATACGTATTCATGATATACCCTGGTCCATTGGCGATGTTAACAATAATAGTGGCAAGCATTTGTTCCTTATATGTCCATTTTCCAGGGTTAAGGGAATGACGACGGCCTTTGATTGTTACTCCCCAGTCTGGTAGAACTTTTTCAACGAATTTGCCGCAGGGATAGATAAGCAATTGAATAAGAGATGTGCCTAAGGAAATACCAGGCTGTCGAGGGGTAAAGAACGTATTTACCACGGTGGAAATACACATCCAAGCCAATCCTATGAAGTAGGCTCGAATGGTCAACGAAGGACTTGAAGGGTCGTCATAGGGCTCGGTTACTGCACGAACCTCAGCGTAAGGAGAATTAAAATGGATCAACGCAGCGTTGGTCTTCACTGTCCAGTTATAGGTCTCCAAGTCGAGGTCACTAAATTTGGGTCCCTTTACTAACCGCTTGATCAACTCTAGAGTGTGGCCAGGAAAGTTAGGATCAGTATCATGTTCCTCAATGGTGTTACGTAGAATATCAAGAGACTGCTCATCCGTTAGAGTCATCATTTTTTCAATAATGAACTCGATATCTGGCTCGAATTGACCACTATCATTTTCCTGACGGCCAAACGATTGAGTTATTGCATTTCCAATAAGATCATGCATCTCAGGAGTCAAATTGACATGACCCTTTAAGTCATTTTGACCTGGGTCCACCATAGTCTCTTGGATTCCATCCTCGCTTTCAACATGCTGGATCACGACCTTCTTTTCGGCCTCGGCCATTGTTTTATTAATGAATATAACTCTGCGTTAGAAATCGATAGAGATTATCCTCATCAGGGTCGCCTTTCTCTACTGCTATCTTTATAGCTGGCAAATCTCTCCTCCTCCCCCCACCCAAGCTTAACTACCAGCATGTCTCACACCCCCTCCCGACTCTTTTCCTCCCCTCTCCCCACATCTACGACACCCGAGACTCTGGGGTAGTGTTGGAGTCATTCAAGGGAGACAGTGATCATCATTGCATTAGCGTGAACCTTAATGTTGCAACAACAATCAAAACTAAAGGTAGCAAACCGGATAAAAACTTTGGGTACAACTGTTGGTAGTTGGCTGTGAAGACCTGAAGTGTCAAGTGCTGTTCTATTTTACATCCAGCTGCTCCACTGCTTTATAATGACTGAACATCTACCACTTTGCTTCATTATCATTGAGGAGATCGAAGATCGGCTTCCACCGGTTCCGCCACCGAAAACCACGGCATTAACCAACTTCCCCACCAGTAATATTAAGGATCATGAGGCTTCATTCAACTTTGACTAGAGCTGTTCACCAATTACTTTCATCCCACTGGTTTGATCACCAATACTTAGCATGACCTTACAAACGTTTTACGATATCATTGGTTCTACGCCAAGTCATGTAGCCGGCTTATTAGCCGGCGTGTGGTATCTGTAGCGCCAAACCCCGCATTTGAACCAACCCTGCTAGTACGCGAGCCCCAATGTTAAGGCGAAAGTGGGTGGAAGAAGGCGTAGGGCGAGAATCTTATCATAGTGGGGATATAAATTGTATCAACTCAAATCATACCCCCGCTGGCCCTGTCTCCATTCGGGTAAAAACTGAATTATGAAAAGATCAAGTGAGGAGGGGGGAGCTAGGGCACTGAAAAGTGTTGATGGGTTAGTGTCGTCAAGGTTAAATCTCATCCTGAGCGCTTTTGCAAGTTGATACTTAATCCTGTGTCGTTATTCAGAGGTCTGAGTCACTTTCTTGAGGTCTAATCTTCATTCTGGACTCAAATTATTACCACTACATATCGAAACGCTCTTCCACCTAAGACCACTGATCAAATGTGACCAGAATTATAACTGCCATTCTGATCACCAGAGCCCACACTTGGCCTGATAATTCAGATACTCGAGTGAAAGAATGTTCAGAAGTCAGGATTTCAGGATTGAACAGACATTTTGCTCGTTGCTCAGTAAAGTCAAACAGTTTAGATTGCACCTTAGCCTTGTAATATTTGCGGATAAGACGTGGTTAGGAGGTTCCCTAACCAGCACAAATGTGCATTGTGATGCCAAATTGAGATCTGGTATTAATTCTTAGGCTCTCTTCAGTTCAATCAACACTTGGATTATTCATGGGGTTAATTCTTGTGTCCACAAGATTTTCAGCAGCGAAATAGGCATGATCAACCTCAAGTAGGCAGTATGGAATCGGTAATGGTTCTCCCAATGAAGAGTAGATGCTACAATTCAAACTTCGAATCGACAACAGGGCCAGTTCACTGCTTACCCGTCATTTCAAATTTTCTGAAATAGGGTAAAGAAATCAATCCATTTGTTTGAGTGCCTTCCACTTTCTCTGCAATTTGTTCGAAAATGGTTTATCAGTGCTATTATCTTTGGTAGGTCTTCAAACAATTTGCTTTGAATACCATGTGGGAGGACCCTGACAAGCTAATTGTCCCGCATTTCCATATATCACAGCAAGTGTCTACGCTAGGAGTGTCATTTTTAACACTGCCCGCTGGTCTTGGTTCAACATTTTTTACTATTGAGCCCACTTGTTCAATTGGTGAAATGTACCGCCTAGTGAGGCGGAATCCACAATTACTGGAATTTCTTCGCGTTTCTTCTAGGCTATTTGGAAAATCAGTTCCACAGATTGCTTGGTTTGATTAACTGCTCAATTGAAGACACCTTCGGAGTTTTATGGTACTCAATACTGGACTAAGCTAACTGCCTTGTCTCCCCTCTTCTCGCTGCTTCCTGGCCTCCCCGCGTCGAGGTTACCCGGCTACCCCAGATTCCAGGTAGTAGCTGCGTGAAAGACCCCTAAAGATGAATCAATGGCCTGTACAAAAGTGGAGGCAGTCACGTCGGAAAAAAAATTTTCTTTTCTCTAATCGATGAGATGCTATTCAGGGCTATAGAATCAAGAAGGTAATTGCTCGAATTACGGTGGTGGCACAGGTATGAGCCAATGTATTTTGTAGCCCACTCACTAGACTCCGTCACTTGTTCTAGTAGCACAGGCGGTTCCGAAGTGTATTGAAGCCATAGTACTTAACATCTAAGGTGAAAATAGAAGGTATGCGACAGAGCTAATGTTCTTTTGTCTCTCACATTTGGCCAGACCCCATTTTTTGTCTCCTGTGTCTACTTCATGATCCACTTGCCGACTCTCCCCGATCGGTTATTCTATAAACGCAAAGATTTCCATAGTCTAAACGTTGGATGGGCGCTTGAATCTCCACAACCAGAGCATGGTAAGCAGATTATGCATAGTTAGTCCGAATGCTCAAGTACTGCCCACCCATTAAAAGCATCAAAGTATTCAATTCCGACGGTTGAACTGGCTGATACAGCGACTGATACAGCCAACTGATGCAGGTGTGGGGTAAAACATGGAGCCACCAACCAATAGCCACCACCGAAGTTTTTCCTTTACAGTTGCGGGGGAACTCTGGCCCACCTTAATATTGGACATTATATGAGGCTACTATGCGTTACAGTACGTGAGTAAGGTGAGGGGTCAGAATCACAAATAAGTCGGAGCTCACAGATGTGGTGTATTGTTCCATACAGTGGAAGCAAGAGAAGAAACAAGCTACGTTCAGACTCACAAATGTGGACTTATAAATCTGGAACATTAATGTGGTTTGTCAATCATGCACTCAGAGTATAATGACTTTCGTTTGTTTTTGTCATACCATGGTTCGCGCTACTTATTGGCTAACCAGCGCTTCAGTCAGCTAGTATGCGGGGATCAATTGGTATCAAACGGGCACAAAAATTTTCTTAACGAGATGTATACGTAATGTTATACAATGAGCCGCTTAAGTGATTATGTAGTGAACTTAAGGTTATATGAGTTTTCAAGTTATTAACTTATCAAGCTATCACGTTAGACATGTAGTAAGAGGTATACATGTTGTACATGTTATCAAGTACACAGGTCTGTTGCAAATATTTAATGAACCATCCTCTTTGCTCTTCTTTAGCTACACCTTTTCTCTTTGACCTCCTTCTTAGACTCAGGTTCTGCCCCGCATGTAACCCTACACAAATAGCTCTGTCGCATCACATCCCCGCCGCGCAGAATATAATAGAAAAAGCAATGTCTCCCCACCTTTGATTTCCTTTGATCTACATAGTCTTAAATTTTTTTTAGATTTTTTTGATCCACGGATTACATGAGCCACATCTAACCCATCAGCTTTTGACATTCAAGGTAAATTCAAGCTTTGACCTCTTCCTCCCCGCCTAATCTCAGCCCACAAAAATCAATAGTCTGGCCCCATCGTAAAATGCACATCCTCTTCATTCCTTTGCCCCTCGACTCCTCTATAATGGAAGCTCCCCGCCCCCTCTACCCCCCCATGACCCTTGATCCTATGCAAGACGCCGTTCGAACTCTGACAAACACCAAAAGCTGCAGCTTACTAACTCCAGTTTGAGACTTGCACCCGCTTTTCCTACCCCGCATTAAGCGCATCTGAGGAGCGCCTTAGCCCACCGTCTTCCAAAGCTAAGTAAATAGTCCAATGCCGGTATATATAATGTGAGTGTATGGTCCTTCGCATCACTAGATCTAGGCAACTTGTTAAGATCAGTAGTCGATATAATCCCTAAGCAATGGCGATCTTGAGTAAGAAGGTAGACAATGCTGAACAGTCGGTGTCGGTTGTTGGTCAAGTCAATTCCGGCAAGTCCCATGGATTAGTTGGTTTCTTCCAGAACCCCTATGTATTCTGGAATGCCGCGTTCGCATCTCTAGGATGTCTGATGTACGGTTATGATCAGGGAGTTATGGGCTCCATCTTGGTGATGGAGAACTTTGAGGCCCATTTCACTGAGCTTGATGGTACTTCAGGATCAAACTTGCAATCATGGATGGTTGCTGCTCTGGAATTGGGTGCTTGGTTTGGCGCCTTGTTCGCAGGATGGTTATGTGATAGAATCTCGCGAAAGTATACTATGAACGTTGCTGTTATCATCTTCACTCTTGGTTCGGCTCTCCAGGCAGGCGCACAGTCAACTTCTTACTTATATGCTGGAAGAATCGTTGGAGGTCTTGGAATCGGAATGTTCTCTATGGTAATTCCTCTTTATCAGGCCGAAATTGCACCTCCAGAGTTGCGAGGATCTCTGGTCTCGCTCCAACAGCAGGCTATCACAATTGGTTCCCTTATCTCCTTCTGGCTCGATTACGGCTTCCACTTTATCAAATCCTCTGACTGTAAGCCAGAAGGACAACCCGAAAATTACACTCATACCTTGGCTAATGGCACAACTGTGGTGTTCGACCCTATCGCAGCTCACGGCCATACTTGTACTGGAGAAAGTGCGGTTGCTTGGCGAGTACCTTTGGCGCTTCAGATCATTCCTGCTTGGATCTTGTTCTTTGGAATGTGGTTCTTCCCCTTCTCTCCTCGTTATTTGGTGATGAAGGACAAGGATGATCAAGCCAAGAACGTGTTGTCCAGGCTACGACGACTCGACGTCACTGACCCTCTATTGATTGCTGAGTATCTGGAAATTAAGTCTGCGGTCCTATTTGACCGTGAAGTCAAGACTGAACTGGCTGCCCAAAGCCGATTTGCTCCTATCAAGGAATTGTTCGTTCCTAACATCTTCAAGCGAATTATGATTGGTGTTTTCACTATGATTTTCCAACAATTCACCGGTATCAATGCTGTCATGTACTATGCTCCTCAGATTTTCTCATCTTTTGGATTCACCTCCGTAACTACCTCACTTCTGGCCACTGGTGTAACCGGTATCCTCCAAGTTATCTTCACTTTGCCAGCTGTCTTGTTCCTTGATCGGTTTGGACGAAGGTCATTCATGATGTGTGGAGCAATCGGTATGGCAGTATGTCACATCATCATTGCGTCAATTGATGGAGTTTATGAGGACAACTGGAACAAACTTCAGCATCTCAACGTTACTCAAGGTTGGGTCTCAGTAGTGTTCATTTGGCTGTTTGCTGTCAACTTTGCATACTCATGGGGTCCTGTCGCTTGGGTGCTGATTCAGGAGATTTTCCCTGCATCCTTCCGAGCTCGTGGAGTCTCAATTGCTGCATCTACTAACTGGATGTTCAACTTCATCATCGGTATCACAACTAAGGATATGATGGCCAACATGAAGTTTGGAACTTACATCTTCTTTGCCTTTTTCTGTGTCCTTGGCTTCTTGTTCATGTGGCTCTACGTTCCTGAGACTAAGGACAAGACTCTTGAGGAGTTGGATGTTTACTTCGGTGGATCTGAGGACTCAATTGCGCTAGCTGACAGAGAACGAATGAGACGAATTCAAGAATCAATTGGATACTTTGAAAACGTTGAGCGTCTGGTTGGTGAGAAGCGAGTTCACGAGTTTGATCACGTTGAAGACGAAGCGTAAGACGTCTTGTTGTTTTTCTGTTGTCTTCGTTTTAGTAGCAACGCTTCGCGTTGTGATAGAAATATGTTTTGTTTGATTTAAATCAAGGCTTTAACTAATTCATACTTTGAAGTGTGTGTAATTTTTGGCTGTATAATACAATCTTTGTATTGAACCTCTTACCCTCAATCCTCAATCTCTCTTACCATCAATTCTCAACCTCTCTTACCCTCAATCCTCAACCTCTCTTACCCTCAATCCTCAACCTCTCTTACCCTCAATCTCTCTTACCCTCAATCCTTTACCTCTCTCTTCCAAATGTCTCGACATACTCCCTAATCCTCTATCAGATACTAATACGAACAAGCGGCCTCACTCATTCGTACAAGCTTCTAGAGAGAAGACAAATTATTGGTCCAAAAACTATCAAACCGCATCAATAAGCCTACGCCCGGATGGCTCTGGTAAAAGGCAAGGGCCATATACGTGAGACGTAGAACTTTTGCGGTAAACAGAAAAAACTTCATTTATTGGCGGCACAGGTGCTTTTATATTGGAGCCGTTCTTGAATATACTCAGTCCCAGGTTTACTGAGACTCCAACCTTCCAACTACACATAACAGCTCGGCTCGGTTACATGAAAGACAATACTAAGGGCTCAATACACAAACAAATACATAGTAAACACGTTATAAAGCTACCCTTTTCTCAGTTTATACAACCTTTAAATCTGGTTACATACGATCAACGCGCTGTCTGTCTTTGTCCCTTCTAAATTGTTCCCCGATGAATGCTAAGCCTGTCATATGCTGTTCACTGCATAGATCGTGATCACATGAGAGGCAATGGCCAGAGAGGTTAATAAGCTAATCTAGAGTTGTGAATCTACGTCGAGTGTGCAGCAAAGTACCGTTTATAATTCTACAGGAGAGTATTACCAATTAACAGTCCACAGGAGTCCATAGGAGAGTACTACCCGACAATTAACGTAGAATATAGCTAGGCGATTCCAACCGTGGTGCTGTTCAGTGGGCCGAGGGAGTGAGGGCTGATCCCCCAGAACAAAACGATTACAGTTAGAACAGAGGATAAGATGGCATTAGACAGCTATTTTTCCGGTACACAAACCGCGTCGGTGTTGCTGGATCAGGCAGTAGTGACAGTAAAGTCTCTAAAGTCGACAATCTCTGAGAAACGACTTCAGCAGCAGGAGGTGAAGAAAAAAGCCCAACTTGTGTCCAGTTTGAAAAAGATCCAACTGGATGCTTGTAGCTACGATGAATGGCTTGAAGCTTCGACTAAATTGGACAAGTTACTAGGCAATGAGGAATGGAAGCAACAACCAGAGAATTCGGTGTATGATAGTAAGGTTGTACAGTTTAGACTCGATCAGTTGCGGAAGGCTAGGTTGAGCGGAGACATGGACGGGCTGATGAATTTGATCCGTACATCTCTGCAACGAAACTTGGGTAATATGGGAGATCCAAGGCTGTACGTCAACTCGTTCACTGGATCTAAAAATCTTATTGGAGACTATATTTCTGAAGTAGAGCTGGCCCTAGATACCCTACTGTCATGTGGGCCGGGTACCATCTCGTCTAAGGCTTTGCTTTCGAAACTAATCAGTACCCGCCGAGCGTTTGGTAGAACCGCTTTGGTACTTTCTGGAGGATCCACCTTTGGTATCCTCCATATAGGGGTGATGAGAGAATTACATCGAGCAAAGCTCTTGCCACAAGTCATTTCCGGGTCTTCGGCAGGATCTATCTTTGCTTCGTTGGTGTGTATTCATGTAGATGATGAGATGGAACGATTACTCAAGCTACCTTCTGAAAGAGAAAACTTTGAGATTTTCGAACCAATTGATCATCCTGAAGGAACAATGGTCCGACTGGCAAGGTTTCTGAAGCACGGGACTTGGTTCGACAATAAATATCTCTCAGCCACCATGCGAGAGTTACTAGGAGATCTCACCTTCTTAGAGGCGTATAACCGGACTCGGCGAATTCTCAACGTTACTGTTTCACCGTCTACGATCCATGAAATGCCAAAGCTTCTCAATTATCTAACCGCTCCCAATGTCTTGATCTGGTCGGCGGTATGTGCGTCATGCTCGGTACCGCTAGTGTTTCCATCTTATGACATTTTGGCAAAGAACCCAAAGACTGGAGATTTTTACTCCTGGAGTCCAGCCACGTTTATAGATGGAAGTGTGGACAATGACCTCCCGCTTGGAAGACTGGCTGAGATGTTTAATGTCAACCATTTCATTGCCAGTCAAGTGAATCCACATATCGGCCCATTCGTCAAATTTGCTGAAGCAATCTCATTATTGGACTCTGGGAACAGTGATGAAAAGCAGCCTAAATCATTACGATCCGTATGGCATTCATCTCAGCTTGCGTTATCCAATGAAGTAGCTCATTGTTTGGAACTTGCGTCTGAGATGGGACTGTTCAAGAATGTCAACTCTAAATTGGGGTCAGTGTTGCGTCAGCAATATTCCGGAGACATTACTATTCTTCCTGAACTATATATCTCTGAACTTTACCAGTTGTTCCGTAATCCTGACAAGAAGTTTTTCGAGTCGTCGGAATTGAGAGCCGCCAGAGCGACTTGGCCCAAGCTTTCATTGATCCACAACAGGTGTGCAATTGAGTTGGCGTTAGTCAAATCTATTCACAAGCTCAGAGCAAGAATAATTGCTCAGAATTCTGAGTTGAGTGGTTCAATGCTTCTGGATTCCGCTATCGCAGACCCTACCGATGTGGATGTGCCGTTGTTACGAAGACATTCGTCAACTAAACTGAATCATCGAAGGCAGCGATCAGATGGTATGGCTGTCAAATACCTTCTACGTCGACATTCGGTTCAGAATTTCTCGTCTCTGGCTCCATCTCCATTCGCTCGGTCTGGAGCTTCTAGATGGCGTAGTACAGTCCATATGCCAGGACTCTCACTTTCTTCTGGAGGGTCTCCTCGAGCCAAACGATCGGTTCATCCCAATAGCCGTCGTTCATCATTAGGAGATGATGATACCTTGTTCTGGCAAGTAGGACAAACGAAGGATCATATGGAGAGTGATGAAGCTTAACGCCGCTGATCCTCAGGATTATCGCCGCTGACCTACTCTACCATATGCCCACATTACTATCTGCTAACAGTCTCTCCTAGATTACTATAGATCTGTTCATTTGGACATTGCTGCTTATTGCCTTAGATACTATTTATTTTCTCTAATTAACCTAGATGCTAATGCAAACTCAAATTTCAAAACTCTGAATCGAAAGTCGTCCTCTGTAAACCCCGACGGTTTGTCACCCACGACCTCACTCCAATCAAACCCTGCGTCTACCGTGATATCACGTAATCATGATGAGTCTTTTTTTAAGGGTGCCGGTCCGAAGTTTCGAGAAGAGAAAAAGGCAAAGGAATATAAAACAAAGAGTCACGTCGTTAAAACAAGTTAAAAGAAGACAATTGGTCCGTGAAGAATTGCCCAAGGTGAAAAGATTTTATTAGCCATGTCTTCTCCTATTGACACTCTTTCGAATAGTCTATCCCAGACAGCGGTCTCGCCATCTGCCGGATCAAGCTCAGTGGGATCTCAACAGTTATCGTTCTCTCAGAGAGCTCGACGAATGTCATATAATGGACCAAAGGCTTTGAAACCATTTGCGACCAAGGATTTCAAGATTCTGTTACTTGAGAATGTTAATCAGACAGCAATTGATATCCTTCATGGTCAAGGGTACCAGATTGAATTCTACAAGACCTCGATGGGAGAGGATGAACTGATTGAGAAGATCAGGGATGTACACGCAATTGGAATTCGATCCAAGACCAAGCTGACTGAACGAGTGTTGTCGCACGCGAAGAACCTTGTGGTGATCGGTTGTTTCTGTATTGGAACTAACCAGGTTGACTTAGACTATGCTGCGAAACAGGGAATTGCTGTGTTCAACTCTCCATTTTCCAATTCTCGTTCGGTGGCTGAGCTGGTGATTGCAGAGATCATCACCTTGGCTCGTCAGTTAGGAGACCGCTCTATTGAGATGCACTCCGGTACCTGGAACAAGGTCTCAAGCAAATGCTGGGAAGTCCGAGGAAAGACTCTGGGAATCGTTGGTTACGGTCACATTGGAACTCAACTTTCGGTGTTGGCGGAAGCTTTTGGTATGAATGTGATATACCATGATGTGCTTATGATTATGTCTATGGGTACTGCTCGCCAGGTAAAGGATTTGAATGAGTTGTTAGAAAAGTCTGACTTTGTCACCCTTCATGTGCCTGAGATTCCTGAGACCAAGGGCATGATCTCTACAGCTCAGTTTGACAAAATGAAGCAGGGAGCCTACCTTATCAACGCTTCCAGAGGTACCGTGGTTGATATTCCAGCGCTGGTTGAAGCTCGAAAGTCTGGTAAGATTGCTGGTGCTGCCTTGGATGTTTATCCTAACGAGCCCTCTAAAAATGGAGATGGTTTGTTTTCTGATTCGCTTAATAAATGGGCTAGCGACCTTGTATCCTTGGGTAACATCATTCTTACTCCTCACATTGGAGGGTCTACTGAGGAGGCACAGAGATCAATTGGAATTGAGGTTGGTACGTTCTTGGTGAAGTATATCAACGACGGATCGTCAGTGGGCTCGGTCAACTTCCCAGAAGTGTCTCTACGACCATTGGACAAGGATGAAGAGGGCCATGTTCGTGTGTTGTACATTCATAAGAACGTTCCTGGTGTACTTCGTACTGTTAACGAAATCTTTGCGGACCACAACATTGAGAAGCAATTCACTGATTCACAAGGTGATATTGCTTACCTGATGGCGGATATTGCTGATGTCGATAACAAGGACATTGAAAAACTTTATGAGCAGTTGGACAATACTCCTTTCAATATTCGAACCCGATTATTGTACTAAAAGCTTTGGAACCACTCAAAACAAATTACTATGGTAACTAACGCATTTCAACATGATTTTATGAAATCAAAACCCCCTCTCCTTATTGGTGTAAAAATTTCAACATCTCGCATATTTAAATAAATATAGGCCTCATGATTCAAATACAGCTGGTTTAAATACTGTCTTGTCATCAATACAAATAGAATTAGATTAGTACTTGGTATTCCTGCGGAATTCATTAGTCTATTTGCCCGTAGCAATCTCAATTGGGGCGGAATTCTTGGATCATTGGCCGAATCATCTGTCCGAATGGTGTCTGGAGAATACTTTGAGGCAAAGAAGTTATCCAGGAAGGAATACCACTACCAACCAGAAATTGGCTGAATTGGTCGCTCATATGATTACAATTGTGGTCAAATAAATCGTACTTGTCAGCTGAAAACTCAGAAGAAATTTCATCAAGATATTCGTCAATTATCTCTTGAGGAATGCTTGTCTCTCCCAGTTCGATAACTTTTAATGGGACTCCATGATGAGTACTACCGGCAATAGCTTTTTGAATCCCGTTTCCATAGTATATTTCTAAGCCATTGACAACTATTGATGTATGCCATACTCCATCAATGCTGATACCCAGCTGTGGGCCCATCTGACGAGCTAATCCTCTAGAAAGATCATATACAAAGAGCTTCACAGCTACTGAGTCTTCCGTATCAGACATCTTTACTTTCCAATTCGTATACTTTTGTTCTTAAAGATACATATCCTCATTACCTATGCAATTGAAACCATACCTTCTTATATCGCCACCGCTCTACTTCTTTCATCTTCGATCTCTGGCCCGCATTTAACTCCGGCGGCTTAACTCCGTCCCAACTCCGCGACTATATTATATGGGTTAGGGGTGTTTGAACCAGCCGTTCCCTGCCCGAATATTCGACACCTCGTCAATTCGTGAGTTTATGCCCCGTTGTTTAGTTGTAAGCAAGGAAATTAAGACGTCGAATAGCGCCACAATCAAGAACCAATGGCGACGGCTGCTCCTTACCTTGCTCTGTTGAGTGAGCCGGATTATTCGCTCAAAGAATATGCTCTGAAATCGATTGATTCTTTAGTAGACCAGCTTTGGGCCGAGATTGCTGACCATATCTCTCAGGTGTAAGTGGCGAATAACTTGGTATATGGAGAGTATACCACAGAGGTGGAGAGAAGGAGGAGGGAGGTACAGCAGGCGAGTATTGTGGATGTTAATATACCGTATACTCTGTTGTTTGTTTGTAATGTTTTGCTGTTGACAATACTAACTGTATTTTTAGTGAGGAACTCTATGAGGATGATAAATTCCCAGCTCCCCAATTGGCGGCCTTGGTCGCGTCCAAGATTTATTATAATCTGGGTGAATTCGATTCATCAGTGAAATATGCTCTGGTGGCTGGAGATTTATTTGATGTGAATCAGTCATCAGAGTTTGTTGAAACGATTATATCTAAAGTCATCTCGGAGTATATTTCTCAGTCTCAAGCTCTGCATGATGGATCTAGTGACAAGGAAAAGGTAACGGAATTAGATCCAAAGTTAACTGCAATCTCTGAGAAAATGCTTAAGCGTTGCATTGATTCTGGGGATTTAAGACTGGCCTTAGGTGTTGCTTTAGAAGCTCGTCGACTAGACGTTGTCGAATCCATCTTGAGAGACCCAGCGCCAGCGGCAGATTCAACCGTAAATAACTCCCCCTCAGAACTCATCAATTATGTGCTGGATTGTTCGGTCAATATTGTGGGAAACCGGGCATTTCGTAACAAGGTATTGACGGCATTGATTCCAATCATTCGATCTCATAAAGCTCCGGACTACTTTGCGATTGCAAAGATCATCGTCCAGCTCAATGACAGTCAGTTAGCCATCACTGTGTTCACTGATCTGTTGAAATCTGGTGATGAATTCCATCGTTTGGTGGCTTACCAAGTCGCATTCGATCTATCGGCTTCAGCATCTCAAGAACTCTTAGGCAAGGTTTCCAATGCGCTATCGTCACGAGAGAAGGTGAATGAGCCTCGACCCACTGAGTTGGCGTATGAGAAACTGGCCAAAATCATCACTGGAGTGCCAAACTGTGATTTCAATATTACGTTCCTGAAGAAGCATAATAATACTGACCTTACTATCCTCAATAAGACTAAGGACCAGCTTGAGGGTCGAAACTCGATTTTCCACAACGCTGTCACGTTCCAAAATGCTTTTGTGCACGCTGGTACCACTGCGGATGGATTTTTTAGAGCAAACTTAGAGTGGCTGTCTAAGGCTACAAACTGGACAAAGTTCACTGCCACTGCTGCTTTAGGGGTCATTCATCAGGGAAATTTATCTCAGGGTTATAAGATCCTCAATCCATACCTTCCGGGCAATCAAGGCTCCTGTTATACTCAAGGCGGTAGTTTGTTTGGACTGGGGATCGTATTTGCTGGTCACGGCCGTGAAGTACTAGACTATCTTCGAAAACATTTGCAAGAATCTCCTGCTGACTCTGGTGCTGGTGCTGCTGGTGCTGGTGCTGGTGCTGGTGCTGGCGGAGGAACTGGAAATGAAGCAGAGGTGGTGTTACATGGTGCTTCGCTTGGTGTTGGTGTCGCAGGAATGGGTTCCGGTAGTTTGCCTGTATATGAAGAGCTTAAGAACGTATTGTTCTCGGATTCGGCAGTAGCTGGTGAAGGTGCTGGTCTGGCCATGGGACTTGTGATGGTCGGATCCAAAGACGAGGCCGCTGAGTCTGAAATGCTTCAATATGCTCGAGATACTCAGCACGAGAAGATTATTAGAAGTCTGGCAATAGGCATTGCTTTGCTCAATTATGGCAAGGAAGAGGCTGCAGATGGAATAATAGATGAGTTGACTGGAGAACAGGATCCAATTCTTCGATATGGTGGCGCGTTCACTATCGCCCTAGCATACGCAGGCACTGGGAACAACAAGGCTATCAAGAAGCTGTTACACATTGCAGTATCAGACGCAAGTGATGACGTTCGACGAGCTGCAGTGATGGGTCTAGGATTCATTCTGATAAGAAACCACCAGGCTGTTCCTAGAATGGTCGAGTTGCTCTCAGAATCACACAACCCTCATGTTAGATACGGAACAGCCATGGCGTTAGGTATCTCTTGTGCAGGAACGGGATCTAAAGAAGCAGTAGAGGTACTAGAGCCGATGATGAAAGACTCGGTTGACTTCGTCCGACAGGGTGCAATGATTGCTCTTGCTATGATTCTTATCCAGCAGAGTGAGAAGCTGATGCCCAAAGTCAAGACCATTAACCAGGCATTTGCCAAGGTCGTTTCTTCGAAACATGAGGATGCAATGGCTAAATTTGGTGCCTCAGTTTCTCAAGGTATAATTGATGCTGGTGGACGTAACGTCACCATCTCTCTCGAGCATAGTCAGGCCGGTAACCTTAATATCAAGGCTGTGGTTGGACTCACCGTTTTCCTTCAGTTTTGGTATTGGTTCCCTCTAACCCATTTCTTATCTCTTGCCTTCACCCCGACAGCGATCATTGGTGTTCGAGAAGATTTGAAGATTCCTCAGTTCGAGTTTGACTCCAAGATGAGCCTAAAGTGGTTTGGATACCCACCAAAACTTACCGAGAAGGATCAGAAGGCTCCTGAGAAAATCACCACCGCCATTCTGTCCACTACCATGAGAGCGAAAAGCCGGGCTAAAAAGACAAGTGATGCCAAGAAGAAGGCTGCTGCGGTGGATGACGAAAAGGATGAAGTAATGCTGGATGCTGACCAAGAAGCCAAGGAGAAGGAAAAGGAACCCACTGCTGCCGTTAGCTCCTCTAAGGATGACGAGGATGAAAAGATGGATGTTGAGTCAGAGTTAGAGGAGGACAAGGCGCATAAGAAGCTTCATAAGGTTCAGAACATGTCTAGAGTGGTTCCTAGTCAGCTTCCATATATTGCGTTTGATGAGAATGCGCGGTTTGTGCCGGTTCGTCGATTCCAAGGTTCAAATGGAGTGATCCTTGTCACTGATTCTAATCCTAAGGAGAAGGTTGAATTCATTAAGACCTTACGACAGATCCACTCTCCGGAAGAGAATGAAGAAGATGAAGCTCCACTTCCAGAGCCCTTTGATTATTCACCTCCTACAGTGGAGTAGATTTAATCGTGGTCCAGATCTGTAGAAAACATGATAGTGTTATTTACCTTGCGTTGATGTTGATTTTGTTTCATTTCAATGTGATTATATACATACTCAAAGTCATAATGTCTGTCGTAATTTGTATGCATTTGTATACAAAATTCAAGTTACAGAGAAAGCCCAATAGTGTAGAAATCAGGCAAACCTGTTCAAAGCTGATCCGTATCCTTTGTTTAATGGTTCTAATCCCTTACTCTTACGAGCACGATCCTGTCTCAATTGCTTCTCGCGCTTCAGGTTGGCTTCCAGTCGAAGCTTTCTCTGGTCGATCACATTGACAGTCTTCTTTCGCAGATGCTTTCGAAGCTTCGAATTCTTAGTCTTAGTAGTAGGTTTGATCTTAGACTCATCGATATCTCCAGTTGGTTGAGTATTCATAGATTCATAAACCTGAGCAGAAGTCTGCCTGGTGTCCTTGGCACGAGAGTCGACCTTTCCAATGATAGTAGGATCTAGGGCAATCATATCAGGCTTAAGCTTATTGAGCAATTGTCTAACCTCGGTCTCTCGGCGACCCTTCTTGGTGGCATTCGCGTAAGGGTTGGCTTCCAACGAATCAAAATTGGCCTCTCCAGATCCGGGAACAATAATAGAAGAGAATCCGTTAGAATGACCAAGACCAAGCACATCCTCATAAGGACAGAACTTTGTGGACACAATCTGAGTTGATGGAATAAGATGGTTCATGTAAGGAGCTCGTTGATGCACGACATTAGCTGGATCGGACGTACTTCTCTTACCAATATCCTTCCAGACCTGGACATGTGCACCCCAGCCAACAGCAAGCATCCCAGTCTCAGAAATGCTCAAACTACTGGCTGGTGTAGGAGAATAATAAGAATCAAGCTCCTTAAAATTTCGCACGTCCCAAACCTTTACGCTCTTATCTGCTCCCGCTGTCACCATAAACCTGCCATCTCTATTAATCGCAACCGCTCTTACCGGTCCTCGAGCAGTCAAAAGCTTAACCGCCGGCTCAGGCATGCTAGGAGTCCACAAGGTAACGGTACCATTGGAGTGACCAGCATGTATTACTGCATTATATGGATTCTGGCACAAAGCAGTGGTAGCCCCAAGTCTCGTCCTCAATTCCGATACTAGCTGGCCAGTCGAAACGTCCTGGTATTTGATAAATCCAGAGTTACCTGCTGTCACCAGTAAAAAATGATATGGTAAGTAATCTAGCAGTGTAGCCTCAATATGCTTCTTCAATTGATGCATTTCGGCACCAGAACTGTCATAGATATACGTGTACTTCTTTTGAGCCACAGCGAAAAATTGATTATCTGACTGCAACCATTTCACCGCATTTACTGTCTCATTCACATGGACTTCAGCATTTAGCGAGCCAGTCTTCCAATCCATGGATGCAATATGCCCTTTCTTGCCTCCCACCAACAAAGAGTTACCTGATCTCGAGTAATCACAAACATATGGACCGTGATCATTCAATTTCAAATCAAATCGATTCTTTGCAGACGTAACGCTGACCGCAGATGCTATTTCTTCTTGGTTTACCTTATAAGTTTGCTCTAATTCGGTCTCTGCTTCGAGCACTCCTGAATTTTCTAATAACAGATGCTCAGTTCCAAGGGCAGATTTGGCAGCATCGTCAAACCTTTCATGCAATTTTTTCAGATTACTTCGCAGTCTCACATTTTTAGCCTTTGGTGGACGAGGGCCTGACCTTGACCGTGAGTACTTGTCACTCATGTCGTGATTATAGTCAAAGTCTTTTGAAGATTTATATAATATTCAGTTAATTGTTCAATCTTGATTGTGATAAGTTTTTTTTTTTTTTTTTTTTTTTTTTACAAGCCGCGCGTCTTCACTCCTGGAGATCCAGCTGTCTACAGTGATTGATTGTGATGGAAGTTTAATCAAGTTTGTAGTTCATTAATCATTATGGTAGCTATGGCATGATAAATACATGAGAAGATATTAAAGAATGTTGTCAGGGTCTAACAATAAAATTCGAGTTCTTCTCTTCTCGAGTCTGGATTGTTCAGATCCTCCTAAGCTAGACGCGTGTTCTTCACACAGTGGCCTGTCTTGATACATATAATAATCTTGATTAAGAATCAAGTCACATTGACCGCATCTCAAACAATCTAAATGAAACCTTGTAACAAGTCCACTAGAATCATCAGACTCTAAGCATTCTCCTTCAATCCCTTCATTACAGGTATTGCACAGGGAATTGTTTTCGAAATGATAGCAGTATTGGCAGTATGGATGATCACCGAGAACGTAGAACTCTCCGGATTCGAATTTGCTGTGGCATCTTGTGCAGTTGAAACATTGACGGTGCCATTTTCCACTCACTCTTCCATCCTTTGAACTGACACACTTCCCTCGGATAGACTCTCCACAACCTCGACACACCTTCTTTCCATCAGCTACTGCTGGCAATGGAGGAATGGTGCTGTTAACTGAGTATTGCAAGTGTCTTCGCGGCAACACTCCACTTTGGTAGCCAGAAGAGCTAATCGATCCTCTAGCCGAAGGCAATGGCGAAGCTTCAAGCACGGGATCCATGGCTGATGAATATACTGACGAAGCCATCGAGTTGATTCTCGAATCAAGGTTTGTCGCACGTGGAGTGACATATGGATCATTAGGAGGCGTAAGATGTGTCCTTAAGGGTTCGACCGACCGAGTTGAAGAGTTGGATGTTCGCAATGGTTCCACTGGCTTGAAATCTGAAGTATTCCACATGTAACCAGTACCGCCCATCGTTGTGTTGTTATTGTTCTCCTCCTCGTTCTCTTCTTCCGAACAGGGATATTTCTGCCATTGCAAGGACTGATCAGATGAACCGTTTGACCGGTGAGTTGATCCACTTGTGGGATACTGTTGGTTGGTAAAGTACTCCTCTCCAGGCCCACTAGGAGGTGCTGATAGAGGTGGAGTAGGTAGAGCGTTGTTGTTCATCTTATTCAACTCATGCTGCATCGATCCTTGTCCACCAGCGGAATGAATTGTTGGCAACTGATTCTTAGCAGAAAGCACCGAGATCTTGGGTAGAGAAACCTGGCGTTTAGCTAGCAAGGTTGCTTGAGTTGTGGGATCACCGTTGAGAGGAGAGGAGATAGTTGGAGACAACGTCAGAGAGTTGGTGCTGGTAGACCCAGGCAATGAAAATGAAGTGCAAGAAGAGTTGTTAGTGGAATAAGCATGATGACCGCCCATTGAAGATGATGAGCGAGATGAGGAGTGTGAAGATGCCATTGATGAGGATGCTGAATGATTACCTGAAATGCCGGAATTCTTCGATCCAGCAGAGTTTGACGACGTAGTTGACATTTCCCTCCGTCGAGCAGACCGAGGTGGAATTGATACGTTATCTCGCTGCAACTCCTTCATCTTTCTGTTGACATCAAACCCTGCTCGTTCGTAGACAGATCTCCCTGGGTTCCCAGGAAGAATAGGCGGGAAGGCATGTTCCTGGTTTCTCAGGAGTCCTGGATTGTATGTCATTTCTGAATGAGAAAGATACTAATGATCCGTTAACTCAAATCCAGTCGTAATAGTATACCGGCTGTGATGTTAAAGACACTAGTCAAATCCACCAAACTGTTCTCTACAGGGTCTGTTTACAATCACAGGTCCCAGCGGTTGTTGACACCTTGAACTGTTGACAATGCAAAGTGGGTCTCCAAATCACCTGTCTAGGTACCTGTGCAAACTCTTGATCTAAGCCAACGTAGTCTGATCTCGACCCGATCGTCTAGAGTTCTCAATAGTTTGTTGTACTGTGAGAAAGTTTACCGTTTCTGCTAAACCTTTCGCTACCGTCTGGTCGGTCTTTAGTAACTTGTGAACGCCCAGTTGTGGCGTTTACTTCGGTCTGCGGTACTATTCAAAACTTGAAAAAAGGGGGTCCAAATTAACGGGGGGTCTCTCGCCCAAGTCTTAGGAACCCCTTAAACGCGTCTCAGAATGGTTGAGTATCAAGAACCGTACAAATTTAGTACGTACTGGCTCAGAAAAAAATAGAAAAAAACACAATCACAATCTTCCTAACAGTACAGGTCGTGCAATTGTTCGATGAAAACTGTTTACCTGCAAATACTTGCTCCCCTGTTCTCATTTAAGGACCACACTGCTTGTGATATGGCTTCTCATCTCAGCTAACGTACTACCCAGAAAGGGGTCTTCGGTGGCCTAATGAAGAATTCTGCTGATCACTGCAACACATTTGGTACCATTCCGGTCACTCTGATACTCACTTCCTCATACTGTCATTTGTGTGCCGAATATGTTTAGTTGACAAGTGATCGTCGCTGCACTATGCAATATATGTCGTCTTCAAGGATAGGGGTTGGCGGGGGTTATTGCGAAGAGACCAGGTCTAAGGAGCAGGGGTTGTGATACAGTGTGAAGAGGACATGGTTTAGGACATTACAAGCATTATTAGGTTTGTTGGTGTTACAGACGGTGATGATAGATAGTATATGATTGTTGTGGGTGAATTCGATTCCCGAATGGCTCGATGTCACCTCTGGTACGGCCTCAATTGAACGCCTCGGGCGGCGGCAATGGGCGTGTTTAGTGGGGGTTGATACTACAGGCGCCAACAGTATTAGGAGTTCAGGAATGTGAGGTTTTGCGGAACTACCGTGAGAGATTCAGCCATTCCTGAGCGGTCGATTTGCAGCAGGTAAAGAAAGCAAGAGACTTGGAAGGTAAGAGACCTAGAATGAGCATCGACATTCCATCGCTAAATCGATCTGAGGCTATGCTACCAATGGTTAGACACCAATACTGTCAGCCGTCGACGACGTCAGTGGTCAACGGTCAAAAATAGCGGGCGGTAAGCTAGTAAGGTGGTGAATGGTCAAAAATAGCGCGATCGGTTAGTGGGTAAGATGGTCCTACCCGTACACTGCTACCCATAAACTGGGCAGAATGCTGGAGATATCAGCTGTGAGACAGTCCTGTGTCTTGCTGTAACATAATCCAAGTCCGGAGTCTGCGCGTCATGTTCGCACGATCGATCTGGAATGAGTCGTCTAGGAAACCAGGGTCCACTTTAATTGACCGTTGATGGCGATCTCGTTTGGCCATGGTGATCGCCGATAGAGGCCCAGTATTCAGCTCTAAATATTACCTGGTGAATGGTTGACAAGATCGGTCACACGCTACAATCGCTGCTACAGATAACAGTGAGATCTATCTATTCATTCCAGTCTTTAGTTGACATTGAGTGTGTACACAGAACTACACTGCAGGATCGGATTGCCCGGTCCTCAATTTGGTAGGATGTTCGTGCCCTAGGCTTTATACCACTAGGGTAGCAATTTAGGCTACATACATCCTGATCCCGACCAACATCACTATCCACTACCAGGGCATTCCGGGATTTTCCGACTCACGTCACGTGATCGAGCGATATTTCACCCTCCATGATGTGAGTACGAAGACCTACAATAGTATCAAAAAAAGAATGAGTCGGTTAGTCAGATACTCACTTGTATCCAGCCTATTCGGATTAGGCACGTTCTGGTATTACAAGGACCCTCAGGCAGCAATTCACCAATATGCGATCCTACCTACCGTCCGTCTGTTCCTAGGCGGCGAAGAGTCACATAAACTTGCTATCGAGGTGATGAGATATCCATGGCTCAATCCCAAGGAGAGAAAGGGGTTTGACGATAAGATTGATCCAGAAGGAAAGCTTCGAGTGACTCTATTTCCAAAGCACCCAATAAACCTCCGAAACCCTTTAGGAGTTGCTGCCGGCTTAGACAAAGACGGGAAGGCAATTGATTCGCTCTTTAACCTTGGATTCTCCTATGTGGAAATTGGATCAATTACTCCAAAGCCTCAACCTGGTAACCCTTTACCAAGATTCTTTCGCCTGACACGGGACGAAGCAGTGATTAATCGATATGGGTTTAACTCAGAGGGCCACTTATCTGTACTTGCGAGACTAAAAATTAGACTAGCCAAAGCTCTGGGGGATGGCGGTAAAGCTAAAAGCCACAATACTTCGAACTCCCTACGTCCAGAAAAGGTGCTTGCAGTAAACCTGGGAAAAAACAAGACCGGAGACGAGACCGAAGATTACCTGAAGGGTGTTCGCACATTTGCAGACTATGCTGATGTGCTAGTGGTCAATGTATCCTCTCCCAACACCCCAGGTCTTCGAGATCTTCAATCAGAACAGAAACTAACTGGTCTCCTTTCCAAAATCGTACAAGAGCGCGACAGGAGCTCAAACGCTAAGGTACCAGTAGCAGTAAAGATTGCACCAGATCTGACTGAGCCAGAAATCGAGTCAATTGCAAATGCTGTCAAAGTGTCGGGTGTGGATGGAGTCATCGTATCCAATACAACTGTCAAGCGTCCAGACACACTCAAGTCCGAAAGAAAGATTGTGGAAGAGACCGGTGGGCTGTCAGGTAGGCCAATCAAGCCTTATTCGATACGGGCCGTTCAGTTGTTACGCAGTCATATCGGAGAAGATGTGACTATCATTGGGTGTGGAGGAATTGCTAGCGGCAAAGACGCCATTGAATTTGCTAAAGCTGGCGCCGATTTCGTCCAAGTATATACTGCCTTTGCATATAAAGGTGCTGGACTTGCTGATAACATCAAGAGCGAGATCACCAAGGAATTGGGCGACAAAAGATGGTCAGATATTAGAAAATAACCAAGTACCGTCAATTAAACTAACGAATACACATTTCCAAATGAATTGTACAATAATCAGACCACAATAATGCGCTGGGCTGATTTTCAGTACCAGATTCATTATAATCTAATCTAATCTATTAGTACCCAATACTGTTTACTCTATCAAGTACATATGCTTACTACCATCTCCAAGTCGCGGAGGTTGGATTCAATGCAGTATTGCACAAATTTTTAGGACAGCCCACGTTATTATCTTTCACTGCCACGGTCACCACTACTATGTTCACCACCATGGTTAACACCAAGATCCCCACCAAGCTCATCATCAAGCTCATCAAACTCCTCAAGCTCATCATCACCAAGTTCAAACCCATCAACAGGATCATACTCTACACCTTCAGATCTAGTCCGTTCTAACATAGCCGCCCGCTCCATCGTCCTTCGATAGATAACGATAGCGGTGACGGTCCCAAACAAGCTAGTGAGGCCTATTGCCAAAAAGTCGACAAGCTTGGAGCGGTTTTGGTCATTGTCACCAATTCGTGCAACCCGATCACCAATGAAGATATGCATTAGTAACTTGGGAGTGGTGAAAGCAGTAGCGATAGCAAATCTCGTAGCCGAGACTGATGGGATCGAGCTCAGAGCTCCGTTAGAAAAAGAATAAGGAAGTGGACACAATCGAATCATCCATAATAAAGTGAACCGATCCTCCTCTAAAGTCGAACTCAGAGCAGCAAAAGTAGCATTCGACTTTGCCAGTTTCTCAGCTCTATTCTTTAGCAGATATCTGAATGCCAAAAATGACAGAAGTGAGCCCACCACGGTGGAGAAAGCTAGTAGTGGCCATCCTCCAGGGAACCCATACATCATACCACTCATGGTCCCTAGCGTGGAGTATCCTATTAACGGAGGGAATGATATGATCACAAGTAATACAAATAGAATAAACCAGCCCCCGGTTATATTTTTCCAAGCTTGTGCAAACACAACCAACTGATGAACCAGCCAATTGTGGAATATAACCATCACTATCATACCTGCCGTGGTTATACTCCCTGTCACTATCACTAGCGCCTTCTTGAATGGGCTCAACGTGAGATAAAATGCAATTGCCCTTTGATAATTAACCTGTGCTTCTTCAACAGCCCACGCCGTCTTGGTTCTTACCCACGACGACATGTTGATGCTACCAATGGTTTGATGGCTGAGTACCTGTGCTTAATGGTGACGAAACAACCTTGGACCTTAGACCGTACGAATGAGATTGGGACCCAAACTATAATGCCAACCCCTCTACCAAACAACTCAAGTCCAAATCGCGGTATCACAACGCTATCTTCAGCACAGTCTCGGAACAAGGTCAATACCACGCATTGCAACGCGGATGAGGAAACGTCTTCCATTCTGCTATCAGTCACGTTACATCGACGCTACCTGGGACGGCGCTTAGGGAGCCTCAGGCAGGGAGCAGCCCGCTCGGCCACTGCCGCTTGTTCCCTACCGTACCGGTTATTACTGATACGATACAGGTTCACGCTTGGCTGCAACCTGAGCAGCATGCTTGCAGTAGATAGTAGACAGTGGCAGTATGGTATTCTGGAAATTTCTACTCATGTATCCTCACAATTGGTTATGAACAAGCCAACCGTAGAGACCTGGTTAATTCAGCTTGCTAGAACCAGGCTGCCCAGGCTGCACAGATTATCCAGCCTACCCAGCTTACCCAACTTGCTCAGCTTACTCAGCTTGCTCAGCTTGCTCAGCTTGCTCATCTGGCTCAACTCAACCGTCCGCCTTGAAAGGTACAGATACTATAATAGCTACAATGTCTTGGCCAACATACGGTACCCAAATTAACATGAGTAGTGACGGTGGCACGGGTTGTGGTTTCAAGAACACTTCTAATAGGCTTAAATGCATTTCTGCTCCGACAGAGCTGATGACGTCACCTCGAGAGAGGGGGGGGGGGGCTTGTATCAGCCCACTGACATCGATCTGAGCAACCAATACCACAAGCTGTAGAAAGTACAACTAAATTGTAGAAGGGGTTTCGGAATGAATGGCCCCCTGTGTTTAACAAACCATGACCAATTGCAGTTTTCAACCGGTATACCAACCAACCTGTGAGTCAACGTTGTTCATCCCTCTGCCCTAGTATTCACATAGAAAAACACCCTGCCCAGCCATTCTTAATTCCGTTTTGTTTAAACTAAGGTATTATCCTATTTGAAATCCGGTCAGACCTACTACAGGTAACTGTCATAATTGAATCACCGACCCTTTCTTTCTATACCTGGTGTTCCCATATCCAATCGTGGAAATACGCTGTTACATTGGCTGACGCGGGGATAAGCTGAAGCTATGTCCGTAGAACTCCGGATGACATAAGCAAACCATCCTTCTGACCAAACGAAAGGCGGCGCCATAGAAGGTGGGGGAGTCAAGATTGCGGGTATATAAGGACCAAGAGAAGGACAAGTAGAATTACAGAAAGTCAAACTATCGTCGTAGAATCAACAAATTGATATTAACTATAGTAAAAAAAGTAAGTGAGATGATAAAATTGCAAGACTGCTAGACTTGAACTGAAGTAGACTAACTTATACAGTGGCTGATACTGGTAAAACCCTCATGACCGGAGTTGGCCCTTTGCCAACTCCAATGCCTAAGCTTCCTGATAGTGTTCTTGATTACTTCAAGCTGAATGGAAAGGTTGCCGCCATCTCTGGATCATCCAGTGGAATTGGATTGGCAGTAGCCGAGGCCTATTGTCAGGCTGGTGCTAATGTTGCCATTTGGTACAACTCTCACTCCGCTGAGGACAAGGCCGAAGCGCTATCAAAGAAATATGGTGTTAAGGTTAAGGCTTACAAAGTACAGGTGACTGACTCAGACTCAGTCGAGAAAGCAATTGACAGCATTGTCAAGGAATTTGGCAAGCTCGACATTTTCGTTGCTAATGCCGGAGTTCCATGGACTGCTGGTCCTTTGATCGACCCTTCTGACCACAAGGAATGGGACAAGGTCATCAACTTGGACTTGAATGGTGCTTATTACTGTGCAAAGTTTGTTGGTCGAGTGTTCAAGAAGCAGGGAAGTGGATCTCTTATCTTCACTGCCTCAATGTCTGGTCACATTGTCAACTACCCTCAGATGCAGGCTTGTTACAATGCTGCTAAGGCCGCTATCCTTCATCTTTCTCGCTCCCTAGCGGTTGAATGGTCTGGATTTGGCAGAGTCAATACCGTCTCTCCCGGTTACATTGCTACCGAGATTTCCGACTTCATTCCTAAGGAGACCAAGGCCAAGTGGTGGTCTCTTATCCCTCTGGGACGAGAGGCTCTCCCTCAGGAGTTGGTGGGTGCTTATTTATACCTTGCTTCTGAGGCCTCCACTTATACTACTGGTTCCGATATCCGCGTGGACGGTGGTTATGCTGCCCCATAAACATATCGTAGATTTTTATAAATAAGTGGCAGTTAACAAGAAAAACTGATCAGCAACTAGTATATTTAAAATAAGTTTGGTAAAAGCCATCACTACCGATTGAAAATTCTTTATTCGTGACCCTCACTACAAATTAACAGCTATCCCTTACTGCTTCTAAGACCCAACGCTCGCTTATCTAAAAAGTTGGCTGATAAGAGTTGGGGGTGCGAGCGGCTGACATAATTATTTTTTTATTTTTTTTACTTTGATTGATTTTTCGATTTTTCATTTCTCATTTCAACATCTCATAATCAATCCTTGTTAAAGATTGATCCAATCTAACCTCTCATAATATGTCGTCTTCATATGACAGTGATGATGAAGCACCTGAAGAAGAATCGGTCAACGTCGCTGCGAAGCGTACTCGCAAACAACTAATAGAATCAGAAAAATTACTTCGCAAACAACAAGCAGAGGAAAAGTTAAAGCGACGAGGCCAGAATGAAAAATTTGTACAACAACGTAGAACCAAAAGCTTTCCAATTGACGAACAAGGTGACAAAGCTGCGGATCCAGTACCGGAGCTTCCATTAGAAGTTCTAGCTCGGGCACAAGAAGATAGTATGAAGGCGTTGTCTGAGTCTATCAGTGAAGACGACTCTAATGCTAATGATGACACCAGTTTGACCCGATTCAAAAAAATGAGTCCAAAGAAAACATTATTCAACAAAGGTCCAGTGAAGGTAAAAGTATTAACCAAAACCAAAAAGCTTGCTCCTAAAAGTGACAAAGTCTTGTCGAAACGAGAGCAGGTATTAAGCAGGCATCGTCGAAGATGATCAAATTTATGAGATACGAGGCAGCCATGCGGAGCCAGACTGACTTACAGGTTAAATGTCAGGCACAAACAAGGTGAAAAGAGGAAATAACATCCCTAAAATAGTCAACCCTAATTCGGTAGCGTCTTGGTCACCATGCTCCCCCTGATCATGACCCTCTCCCGTTTGCATTGCATGTACCGCAACAAATAAAAAGGTACCACCAGAAAACAGTAATAATAATCCCGTCCACCAAGTAATTGAATCAGCATCTGAAGATCCAAGAAGTTTAATAAATCCATAAGTGGCCAATGCTCCAGCAGGAGCAGCAGCTGAAAACACAGCCAAGTTGCGTCGTACTCCCACAATGGATACCTTTTCTCGTAGTAACACCGTACAAAATCCAAATGCAGCGGGTGCTTTATGGATCATGATTGCAATAAACACTAGCAATTCTAATGCAACATTTGCTGACGAAATTGACGACCCTAGAGCGATTCCATCGGCAATCGAATGAATTACAAGACCAATTGACGTCGACCTCGCAACAGAAACACCACTTCCACCTCCACCAGACATGTGTGATCCTCTGCCACTATTAGATCCTATTCTATCTTCTAGATCAGGAGCACCTTCCCCGATATTACCATCATCAGACAGACTTTCAGACAGTCTTTCATCTTCAGTACTGCGTCTTCTATCTCCACCTCCACCACCACTTCGAAACGTACTCAGGTCAATCGAGACAGGAAGAAAGCCTGGTCGACCCCAACGATTAAGCACCACCTGGGGGAGTTTATCCACAAGGTACATGAGAACGAAGCCCGATATTAATGACAGACCAATTGATTGTCTGAGATAGGTCTGAGTCTTGACTGAGTTTAAAGTTTCAACCCCTTCAGGAATGATGACCACTAAGGAAGTACCTACTAGGACACCAGTACCGAAGGATGAGATCAGACGAGTCCTATAGGAGGACAGAGGGAAAGTCAGGGGCACCAGGCCAGCCAAGAAGGAGCTGCAGTTAGTATAAAAGAACTAGCTTAACACGAGCTAGTGTGAGCTAGGGCTATCTAGAAAGCTAAGAAAGCTAGGAAAGCTAAGAAAGCTAGGAAAGCTAGGAAAGCTAGGAAAGCTAAGAAAGCTGGGCGAGAATAAGACCGCGGGATCTATCAACATAATTACCAAAGCACTTTTACTGGCTATGGTTTCTATCATCAGAGCTCGAACCTCAATAGCAAATCACCGAGCTCGTACCCATATCGGCTGCCCGGGCATCGCTGAGTTTGACACCCTACTCAACACCACTCAACCCATTCATCTACTCAACATCACTCAGCCCATTCACTCAACAACACTCAATCACCTTACATACCCAATCCCTACAACCGCACACACTAACACCAGCGTAATGAACGAGTGCATCTTCGGTTGAGTATGTTGTCAATGTCGTAAAGCCTTAGGTGGCAGTTGAGTCTCGGCGTCGGTGTCGTCAAGGCGGGAGAGGACGACAAAATGCTGAACGGGATTAAGCGGGTAAGACTGCACCAGTGAGTGAAGAAGGACAATTGGACTGTAAAGCACTGGTCGAGATTGATAATTATGAAGAACAGTGAACGCAACGATTGGATAGGGTATGACTAATATTTATAACTATTGCTGGAACCCGTCACTGTAGATATTAGTAGTATATGGTAGCCATAGCCCAGAAACAATAGTAAATCCTCAAATACTAGCTTACTCATATAATGGTTTAGAACAGATGGATGTAATGTCAACATACTATGGTATAAGCACATAACCAGGACATCATCAACTCCTCAAGGAAACAATGGATCTTTGTAGCGTCACTGAACACCTCCAGCTGCCTCACAATGCTCCACAATCTATTCCTCTGAACTCCTATCCCACTTCCCCACATGCTACCTGCTCCCTGCTACCTGCTCCCTGCTGGTAGCCTTCTCAGCTCTCACGGCTCTCGCTAACCGCCCTGGCTAACGGGACTCATCCCTCCTGTCTTCTCCCTGCACCGGCTACTGCTTCACTCTGCGTCTTCCTTCATATCCTGCATCCATTTTCCTACTTTGTACTTAATTTGCCATACCGGGGGCGGGGGAATTGCTCACCGTTGGCATCTACGAGGGAGCCGTTCATCGGTCGGAGATTTCGGCGAGCTCGTAGCGGTCAAACCCACACCACTCTTTGTCGTGAACTTGAATATAGTAGTTACGGTAACAGAAACACTAACATCACTGATAATAGGGTTAAGGTGTGGACGAAACGAAGGGTACGTTTGTGATTGGAAAACGGGCAAAGGTTTGTGGAGAAGCAACAATAATTTGGGAGGGTTGCTAGCATCAGACAGCTCCAAAGGGGATTTCATTAAGGGATTTCAGATCGTAATCTGGTGATCTGACCGTCGACCGAAACGGTTGAGGAGTTCTCGAGGAGCCATATGAGGTACCCTGATCTTGAGATTGAATGGATAAGCAATAGTAAGTATGATGGTTGAAAGTCGAGAGTGAGAATTGTGCGATGGTTTGGAGGTTCGATGGTTCGAAGGTTCGATGAGTTGGTGGCCTGATGATTCGATGATTTGACGGCTTGATGATTTGGTGATTCGGTGATTTGATGACTCGATGGGTCTATGGTTTGAAGGCTCGATTCTCGATATATACTAACTATAGATGACGTTTTCATCTCTGGATTATGCCCCGGGGACTATGATCCCGCTGGCGATCAAGCGATTAGCTCAAGGGGTAAGTTGAAAGAGATAATTTTATGGAATTGAATGACACAACTGAATAATATTATGATTTATGTATGCTGACCTTAGATTATTGAGTTTGGTCCATTTCCTTCAGAAAGCGCGGAGGCTGAATCGTTATACTTGTCGACTCACAATTTTCTTTATCATCTCACTGGGAAAGGAGTGTTCTCTGATATGTTATATGCTTGTATGGTCACTCTAGAACAAATCATTGACAAGGATCCGGCCATAGAACCTAAGAATCGATTGGCAGTTAATCTTCGTGCAATTCGCATCTTTACTACCTTATTATTCGACATGGCTCTGGCCGAATGGGAGTTTGTGGAACGATCCGTGAACCAAGACTTACCCTCTAAGACTCACATCGACAGAGATTACCTCTATCAGTCACGATACAGATTTTTCTCAATGTTTCCTGCTCCATTAGATCCACAATTGGTTCAAGAATCTTTAGCTTGCCTCACTCGGATTCGATCAAACAAGAAGCTTCGATACACTTCTCATCATGTCAATTCTCCTGAGACCCCTCCAGTGATGAACCCTCGATCGAAGCTATTAGATACCAAGGATGCAGATGAGTTAGTCGCATCAATCGACTACAACTGCGATTCAATTATTTTCTTTCTTTCTGCAGCTAACTGGGAAGTCTCTTATTCTTTCATTCTGACCGGTCTCAAGAAATTCATTCAAGGCCAGCTTAACTCTTTCAGGAATAGTGACTTGAAGGATCCTAAAGGTGCGAAGCAGGACAAGGACATCAAGCATGAAAAACAAAAACACGAGAAACAAATCAAGCATGGAGATCATGACACCTCAGCTCGTATATCCATAAGCTCTTCTTCTTTGAGCTTGTCCAATCAAGGCTTATCAAATAACGCCAAACTTTTCGATGGGGTTGATTTACTGGGTCTGCTAGCGCTGGATTATCAACGAGTAAAAATTTTACTCAATGATGCGTGCTCTCTTTACCAGTCGGTCAAAACTCCTACCTGTAGGCTGACATTACTTCACTTTGTTCATCGAAGCTTGATTTACTGGGTAATGTGCCGAGGAGATCAAATAGTTTTAACCACGAACACCCCTGGTTCTGAAGTCAGTGCTGCAGCTAGCGAATTTTTTGACCTGGTCTGGAAGGATTCACAGTATGAACGAAAGTCTCATGTTTTTTGGCTCACATTATCAACTTTAGTGGTATTATGCCCCCTAAAGTCTGATATTATACTAGCGGCTGGGTTAGCAAGAAGTGCCAGTAATGTTTCTCTTGCTGGAGGCAATCCCGCTTCCGTAAGAGCTCTAGTCAGTTCTCCTGTAGGCTCGACCCACTCAGCTTCATCAACAAGTTCTAAGGATTCTCGCAGTTCCGTAGCAAGAAAGTCAACCTTCCTTTCAAAGTTGAAGGACATGTTTACTAACACTCACGAGCAATATGATCGGTCAATTGCGGCAACTTGTTACACAAATATTGCCAAGGCAGCAGCTAGCATCTATACCGTTGAAACTAACCATCCACTGATAACTTTGTCGTTATCTAGCTACCGTCCAATGTTGGACATGCTATTTGGCTCAGCAAACAATGTTTCCTTTCTACCCCAGATTGACTCTCTACAATCCGAATGGGTATGTGCTTATTCGATATTGAACCTTCCTACTCTCACCGATAATTTGCTTCCGGTACTCAGGGCCCATACCGCACCTATTAGATATCAGACGAATATTGTTCGTGGCTTTTTGAATCTGTACACACTTCCTCTTGGAATTGATGCGCTTACACAACTGATTACAAATGATTCGACATTTATAGAGGAGTTTTCGATTATGGCTGGCGAGAGGTGCTTAAAGTATGAGCGTGGTGTCATCCGTACAGATGATTTCGGCTACGAGAAGCATATTGAGGGTATACGGTATACGTATTTGATTCGAATGGCATTGCCTTCTCTGTATTTTTCTGACCCAACTACAAGGGACAGTGGAGAGGGCCCTACCTTAGCCGGAGCAGTAGTTCTGTCTCAGATCAAAGATGTTATTGTCAACCAAGTGGTCTCTAAAAATGAGTCGCTGAGAGAGACCGCCGTAAGATATGTTTGTGACATCATCGAATCCCAGAAACTTTGGACGTTTAGTACAGATGAGATCCACCTATGCAACAATGCCGCCACTCCTCATTTTGTTCCTTTTTTGTTCCAAGCTTGTGGCCAAGTTGCCAAAGTTGTGGCCGATGAAATTCTTTCAAACTGCCCAGTTGAGGACTCACTGCTAAATAATGATCTATGTCTGATCAAGCGAGTTCTTGAAGCGCGACAAGATATTGTGTTACATTACCGACTGAAGGATCTGTTTTCACCAGATTTAGGCACTGTTGAAACAACTGCAGTTCGAGCTGAATTCTGTCGTACGGTGGAGACAGCAGTGCTGTTATCATTGTGTTCACAACGAACAAGCCTATGCAAGCTTTCGTTGGCAATTTTAAACATGCTGATACAGGAGACAACCCTAATCGAGAATTTCGATGGGGTTCCCAACGCCGCCACCCAGGACGTCTACCGTGAGCTGACCGCTCCTTCATATGTGGTTACTAGTCCGATAGCTGTACAGAAAACTCTTTTCAAATGGATGCAGTTGCTAGACGACCCTTCGCCTGCAATGATCAAAGCCTGGTCCATAATCTATGGCCAATGGGTCATTATTAGTACTAGGCGGTTCGACCCCAACTCGAGGTTGAATACAAAATGGTGCAGAGAGTGGAGGACTTATAGCGGTTTTCTATGCTCCCTTCTTTCCCCAATGCTTAGCAACAACTCGGGTAGTACGACCAGAATCCCGGATAATCTTCATTTCAAAGCTCGTCAGTTCCTGTCAGAGCTCAGTGATTTGTTATTATCAGAATCGGCGTTGGTCAGAGAGACATGTATTGAAGTCTTGTCAAGTGTGGGAAGTCCATTGGTGTTCCACTATGTATTTGAAAAGCTCGAAAGCAAGCTAGACGAAATGCTTGTTGACTTTGGGGTAGATGCAGCCTCAGTCACCGCCACGGCGTCTCCAGAGAAGATTCCTGCAATTTTGCTGGCTGGTCAGACTACCTTATTGATGACGTCGGTAATTCAGCGTTTAAATGATGGAGATGTGTATCTTTCAGTAGATGTAGGGTCTCTGGCACTTAAGATCATTCGATTCTTACGCAATTCTCCTGATGAAATCGAATACCTGAAGCTCGAGATCAAAGTATGCCAATTGCTTGAAGTGATTGGGTTATACAAGGAGACTCTGTCGATGAAACGAGAAATCCAAGTTCGCAATGAACTGGTGCTGGTGCTGGCAGAATGGCTCGAAAAAACGACCTCGTATCGGACTGCGCTGGTTGCTGTTGCCTCTTCGGATCATACCACCGATCGTAGCTACAATCGCCAAGTGGCAGAGAAGGAGAGATTAATGACAGAAAAGTCTGTTGCGATAGTGCGAGCCATGTCAAACCTACTGGAAAGATTATCTATCGAAGCCGCTGACCGTCATAATTCGAATGACAATGGTGACGATGATGACGACACCAGTGCTAGATCTGTAGTCTTCACCAACCTTTTCTCTCTATTTCTGCGGGTACTTCATCGTTGTAAGACCGAGGAAGAAGGGCAAGATCCAACGGGGATCTTACCATTGGCTAGTCGAATTCCATTTATCAGGGCTAAAACTACTTTATGCCTTACTAATTTACTTAACGCGAATGTGGATGTGGGACTTAAGGTTGCACTGCCCTTGGGATATCATGAAGATTTGAGTCTAAGAGCGGCATTTCTGGAAATATTTAAGAATCTTCTCACTCAAGGAACTGTTTTTTCTGATGAATACAGTGAAAGCAAACGAATGGATGAAATTGTAGACTTGGTGGTATCAAATCAATCTCTGGCTCTCAATTTATGTGACATTTGTCCAACCGACGAGGTCGATGAATTCTCCACCACTATACTGAATTTGTTTGAATCAAGGAAACAGGGGTTGATACTTGTGAAGAAATTGGTGGAACGAGAAATAAAAGCTACTCCGGACCCAGATGATATTTTGCGTCGCAATTGTGTTGCAACAAAAATATTGTCTATCTATGCTGACAGTCACGGATATAGTTATCGTCAGATGGTTTTACGCCCGTTCTTTGACAAGATTACTAACAAACCCGAGGACTACGCCTTTGAAATCGAGCCAGATCGCGTAGATACCGTGGAGACGCTTAATCGGAATTTGAATAATTTTGAGAGGTCTCTTACTGAGATTGCTAACCGGCTGCAATCGACAATTGATTTTGTACCTCGAGAACTTCGTGAAGTGTGCGAGTCTATTCACTCAACAGTTTTATCCAGGTTTCCTGACGCTGCAGTGCGGTCAGTTGGGGGGTTCTTCTTCTTACGGTTTATCTGTCCCGCTCTGGTCGCACCCGAGAACATAGGGTTGGTTGATACTGCTCCTACCAAGCTAGTTAGGCGGTCTCTATTACTTCTTGCAAAGGTCATCCAGACTATTGCTAGTGGAGGATCATTGTCAAGCAACTCAATCCGCTTATCTGCAGTCAGTGAGCGTGCAGACGTTTTAGAGCAGAAAAAGAGTCTCTTCCAGCTACTGCTGGGGACTTTGGCTATCCCGAAGGGCCCAGACTCGAAAGCACCTACTTTGGATAACGAGAGTAAAATTTATAGGGTTTACGTGGGTTCATTGCATCGATTCATTCACTGTCATTGGGAAGATGCTCATCACAAAATTTTAATGGAACAGCGAATGAGAAGGTTAATGATCTCTCGAGATTCATACGGGTCGAGGGCGACTCCGCGACATAAAAACGGCGGCGTTACTACTGCTACTACTAGATCTGGATCTGAGAAGGCTGCTATTAACGGGGAAGGGGATGATGCTGGCCAGCAATTGACACTTTTGATTCGGTCTCTTCCTCGTCCATCTGCGGCCCATTCTCGTCAAATTCAGGCAAGTCTCCGTCACAATCCTGGAGGGCTAATAAATGAGTTTCTGAGTCGCAATTCTGGAATGGATTCCACTCTGGAAGGCACACGAAGACTTGTTGATGAGGGGGTTGCTAAAGATGGGACTCCAGTAGTTATCATAAATGCTCGAAATTACCATAACGACCAGACAGAAGTGGAATTTGCTCTATACAAGTTCTTTAAAACCGCTAGCTCCATGTGGTCGAGCAAATTCTATCTGTTTTACGACTGTACTGGATTCACTTCTGAGAACGCTCTCCCTACTTCTTCTCGAGATACTACTTCTATGCTGGTTCCTGATGACATGTCTCATAATTGTGCTGCATTATTTGTATACAATCCGTCTACTATATGGTTACCAAGGCTTCCGGGGTTGGTCAAGCATTTTGAATCTGGTCTTTATCTCAATCCAATGCGTACAAAGTATGTCTTTTTGACTGCCGAAACCCTTCACCAATATTTCTCTGGATCTGAGCTACACCTTGATTCTTGGTCATCCAATTTAATTGGCGATGCAAGACTCACGTTTGATGGAGTTTTAAGGTTCGGATTGGGAGGGAATGGTTCTGGCCCCCACTCTGCGCTCAAATTCTCCAGCAGAAGGAATGAAGTGTCAATTAAAATCGGAAAAGAATATGTTCAAATTCACAGTCGTGAACCGTTTGAGTATTTGCAAGATTCTCCAGGGTATACCAATGATGTATTCCATCTGTCAGAAGTGCGGGATATAATAACCTCTGGTACATCATCATCATCCTCTCTAACTGAAGTGAAGGAGGAAGGTTCTTTTACTATTCGTCTCACTGTCGCTCCTCATTCCATCAAGCTCCAGCATCCAAAGTACGCAGACATAGTGCGAGCGATAATGTTAGCTAAGAGTCGAGTGAATGCGATGGCATCACCTAATGGTGGTGACAATAGCAACGAGCTGGTTGTTAAGACCATGGATGATGCGATTCCTCCGCTTCTTAATATGGGCCTGGCTAATTTATGTTACTCTAATTCGAGGGTTCAGCAAGCAGCATATAACCTTCTTGCCGCTCTACCCAAGCGATTTGACTTCGGTTTCGGTAGAGAACTACGTGGTGGCCAGGGTCTTGCAATTCCTAGAAACGAAGTTTCCATGGCGGTAACGTTTAGTGAATCGGTAGCGTCATCTCATCCACATATTACTTTTGAGTTCATTAAGGAGGCCCTGACCGCTTACAAATCGATACCTGAACAGAGTCGACAAGCATTAATTCTATTCACAGTGCCATGGATCAAGAATATTTATCGATATGTGTATTTGGTTGATGAAGAGACAGAATCAAACGGAATAAAATCCGAGGTGAACGGGTTGGGCACTACTACTGAAGGTGCATTTGGGCGCACCGCCACTCTGATTCGACTGTGTTTAGATACCACGTTCAGAAATAGTTCCGATTACCACTGTATTTTGCACAATCTTTGGCCTCCATTATGCTTGGAAGAGGGGCTTGTTGGAGTACTGGTGGATGAGGTAGTAGCATACGCTGTCGAGAACGGAAGTAGCGAACCCGATGATGGTACTAATACTGAAGATATTCTTGCAATTGTGACCTGCTTTCCCACAGTTATGATATGTGGAACGGTTTTGGCGAAGATTCGAAAATACCTTAGCGTTCCCTCTGCCACAGTCAAAAGGTCTTTGGTGACACATCCAAACTGGACGGAGCTTTCAGTGCTTGTTCGGATGATGTCTTATCTATCGTTCGAATCGCTTGTCATCGCCGAGGTATACCTTCCAGAGATTTTCCTTCTAATCACCTCCTTCTTGTATACTGGATCCTATCCTTTTAGGTCATCACTGCATTCTTTACTTCTCAATGTCGTTCACAGCTTCTGTAGCAGTCCCACGCTACCAGATGAGCGCAAGGACCATCTTTTGACTATCTGGGATGATCTCAATTCACCTCGAGGAAAGCTTCTGTTTGGCCTGTCAGATGAGTCACGTAACTCTAGCTACGATTACTTCGTCTTGTCGGCGGTGAACCATCTGGAGAGCTGTTGTAGCATCTTGTTGGATATATTAGTCACTGTCGGAACAATAGACGACGCCAATGCTTGGAGAAGCCGGTGGAGCACGTTTGTGTTGCAATTATGCTTTGTAGAGAACAGTCCTGCTCTTCAGTGTCGGGCAATGTTAATTCTTGGTTGTTTGGCGAAAATTCAAGTCGAGGATTTAGTGGTTACTCGCATTGTGGGTGTGTTAGAAGCAGCCCTTGTTTCTGCCACCGAAAACGATGGGGATTCAATGTCAGAAAACTTCATCACCTGTACACTGTTTTGTTTGACCAAGATGGTGGTTGGACTTCCTCCTGATTCAAACTATCCAGCAAAGCTGTTCTGGCTGTCAGTTTCATTACTTCGAGGCAGTTCGGCCGTAGTGTTTGAATATGCTCTTAATTTGTTGCAAGAATGTTTGGCAGTACTAGACAGCTATGGAGCATTCAAATACTCGTCAATATCAGAATATTTGATATCATGGATGCAAAGCCTGGAAATGAAAGGTGTTAATGGATCAGATAGAAAAGCGGAAGGTGAAGACTTGATTAACGATCTTGCTGAAGTGAATTTTGGGGTTGAGAACTTTGATCTAGCGATCTGTGGAGTTATCTCCAAAGGACTGGAGAAATCTGTCACAAGATCGAACACATTGCAAGCTTTAGAGACTCTGCTCGAGGTCAGTGCAAAGAACTACGTAATGAGTAGAGAGGCGGTCACAAAACATCACTATCCTTCATATATGAGCTATTTGTATATGTTGTATCTTGGGTGCCGGGGCCAAAACGATATGAAGGATTTGCTTTGGGTGGCAGGGTATCCAAACAATGGAGTTGATTCCCAGACTGGCGTGACAATCAGCAAAGAATTGACCAATCCTATGGCTCCTGATACTGGGAGGACGAGTAGTATCCTGACATCGGGCCTGGAATCGAATAGCAAGGAGGAAGACAGGGTTCCAATAGTTCTTCAAGAGTATTTGTCTGAAGATACTACCGATGCCACCATTGCTCTTTTCCTAGGTGGTCTACTATTCAATAAGGCAACCTATGATAATATGGATTATCGGTATCTACAAAGCATGAAAGCAGTCGGGCTGCGCAATGATGATATGAAGCTAATGATATATGCATATGTGCGAGATCGGTTTATCAAGATTCTTGATCAAGGATCGAACAATCGGATGGCGGAAGCTTTATACGAAGTTGCTGGCTATACACTTGACAAGGAGGATCAACTTCCTAATTTTTCCGTGTACAGTCGCAAGTTAGAGTCAACTGTGATTGCATCTGGTTTTGAGAGGTTGATGGAGACAGAGCAACAGATGGACTATTCGAGAAACCTAAAGTTGGTGAAGCTGGTAAAGCAGATTCTTCCAAATAGCTGACGGCAGGGTCGTTCACTTGATTGTATATAGTTAATTCATGCTTAAATTGACTATTGATCTGTAATTAGTATGTCCAGATTGTAATCAAAGACGTCTAGGGTATAACTAATGCAATTTTCATCACCTCCTCCTCACCGCTGCTTAAATTCAAATTGATGCCTGTTCAATCGAAACAAAAGCATAGTTGCCTGCGCATCTTCTACTGAAGAATGCTCTCCTTGCTGAATGTCCATCTTGAGAACCTCCTTGGCTAAAACCCGTAAGCTTGGCGCTCCTTTAGCTAATTTGCGGAAAGGCCTATGCCGTGAAGTATCTCGAATTGAACTTCGAGCAACTGATAGCATCAACACCTGGAAATCATTATGAACCGCATGTCCTACCACGATTCTGTTTTCAATAAGATCCGCAACCAGTTTCTGACTTTGCTCGAATGTTATCGCGCCTTTCATATCTTTGGCACTTACACCACTAACCCATGTTCGCCAGTCTGTCACTCGTTCTTTAGGCTTGACAAAAGTATCTAGTAGGATATGACCATAATAATTGACGATTGAAACTCGGGCAAGCGCTGAGCGAGTGCCAGAAGCACCGACACCAACAAATTCACAGTCAATGGCAATATAAGTCCCAGCATCCTGACGTTTTCCATGTGGAGTCGATCCAGTATTTGATGAATTGATCTGTCCTTTACGCAGGGCCGTATCCTCCACATTGAGTAATTTGGGCAAATCTCTAGGAGAGGATTGCTGTTTCAAGGTAATTAAGGTGTCTGCGGGCTCTGGCCCTGTAACCGTTAATACATTTTCATTCTTGACATCTTTGTCGTCACTTTGCACACTGGAAATATCAGTCCCTCGTACAATGGATGGTGGTTTAGCATTATTAAGAATTCGCCTTCGGTCTTTGGAAGTTTTCGTAGTTTTAGAAACCCCTCCAGTTAGGGTGGCTTGTAATTTTTTCCAATTAGAAGATAAACTTGATTTAGTATCCCCTCCTACTCGGCCCATGGTGAGCCAACACCAATAAGATTGTACCTTATCAGATCCCGTAGCTGAATTGACTTGGCTGTCTTTACTCCCTTCACTTCCCTTACTTCTTTTGCTTCCTTTTCTGCCTTTTTTGCCTTTCTTGCCTTTGCTGCTACTCTTTTTCCAATGGCCCTTTAGCTCTGTCGATGTTATCTCTTCCTCGTAGCTTGTTGGCTCGATATATGAGTAAACCAATGCCACAGCAATAACACTTATAAACAGGACCACTCCAATCCACATGTAGACATCAAAAGACCTCTAGTTCAATTGCTTTATGATATTCATCCTTGATCGCAATACTTTCAATGGCGACTCCGTGAGATCAAACTATTATCAATTGAATCGATCTCGCACAGCCGCACGCGACACTTATCAAGCTTAATTTAATGAGCTTTTTAAAAACGGTCGAATTTAAGTGTACTGATGTTATTCAATCTCTATTGAATTTCTGTTAGCTTTTTCTCTTGATTTGCTCTTGACTTGTTCTTGAACGACCTTATGAACTGAGTGTATATTTTTTCAAAAAATTTCAAAGGGTTTGCCTTTCATTCTTTGCATTTCTCAATACTAATTGATAATATTCTCGAAAGTAGTGTGTGAGATTTCACATACATGAAGAGGTGGTGAAGCCCAAGACGATTAAGATAAAAGACCTAGGGTTGAAGTTGGTAATGCCAATTCCAGAAGAAGATAGTAAAAGATGGTAGAAAAACGAGGGAGAAACCAGGACTACCGAGAGGTAAAGCGGGCCAGAGTCGGTAGAGATCAATGGGACGACCGCGACCGCAATCGAAGCAGTAAAAGTCAAAGATGGGATAGAGATGAAGAGAGGGAGAGACAAAGGGATAGTGATAATAGCGATAACGAAGGTGGCAGAGATAGAGACAGGTATGGTAGAGAGAGTCGAGATCGATATAGAGATCGAACCAGGGATCGTGACTTTGACCGGAACCAAGATCGAAGAAGGAGAGACCAGGAGTATGCTAGGAATAGTCCAAGCAGAAGGGAGAGCGGATACAGAAGGAGAGATGATGAGAATGGTAGGGAAATTCAAGACAGAGATGAGCGCTCTTATGACAATAATGACAGAGGTGGTACTCGGGTTATGCCAAGTGCTGAAGATACACTTAAAAGTGCTGATGCTTTCCTTGCTCAACTCAGGCAGAGAAATAGTGATAAAGCGCCAAAATCTGATTCATCAAGGAAAGGAAAGGAAGTTGGAAATGCTAACCCAAAATCATCTCGAGCTGATGATGACAAGCAAAAGTTATTAGATACCAATTCTAGAGGTAGCTCTATCTCTGGCTCTGACCTTGGTTTGAACACTCCAGTTCACCCCCTGTTCCTTGATCGTACTATATCACAAACCCAATCTACTACTACTAATGCGATTTCTGAGGCTGACCGTCAGAAAGCAGTTGATGCATTTCTAGCATTAGGGAGTTCTGAAGCTGGAACAGAAACGAGAACTCACAATCAAAATGATTCAGGGTCTTCAAACCCATACTTTGATCCAGCAATCTCTGGAGTAGCATCTGAAGCATCACGAATCAGATCCAGGAGACTAAAGGGACTGAAGTTCAATCCCCAAGGCAAATTCATTGAGATTGCTAATGAGCAGCGTCATCAAGAGCATATAGAAGCATTGCAAAAACGATACGAAGCCGAGCGAATCAAGTCTGGCGAGAGCCCTGATTTAGTAGCTGGCGAAGGAAATTTCAAGCCTCCCAAACCACCGCTGATGGAGTGGTGGGATGTACAAATGTTATATGGAGATGAATTGGAGCATGAACAAACAGGCAGTGATGGTGGCCATGAGTCTGAGTCTTACAGCCAATTAGAAGACTCGTTCTTAGATGCTCGCCTAGACCTTGTTATCACAGATCTAATCCACCATCCTGTTCCAATCGTGCCTCCGACTGAGCAGAAAATGCAGACTACTGCCAGAATTCATATGACTAAGAAAGAGATGAAACGACTGCGTAAGAACACCAGAACTGAGAAGCACAAAGAACAACAGGATCGAATCCGTTTAGGACTGGATCCTGCTCCGCCTCCAAAGCTTAAGCCATCGAATGTGATGAGCATATATGCAAAGGAAGCGATCAAGGATCCTACCATGATGGAAATGAAAGCTAAACAAGCAGTTGCAGAACGAAAACAAAAACATGATCAAGATAATGCAAATCGCAAGCTGAGCTCAGAAGAACGGTGGCAGAAAGCATTGGAGAAGATTGAGCGAGAGAAGTCCAAAGGAATGTTCAGCGCGGTGTTCAGAATCGAAGATTTGTCTGATGGTAAGCACAAATTCATTGTCAATTATAACGCCATTAAGAATCAGTTCACTGGCATGACCATCTTCAATTCTCAATTCAATCTGGTGATTGTGGAAGGAGGATTTCTTCAAATCAAAAAGTACGCTAGAATGCTTATGAACCGAACTCCGTGGACTGTGGCTGCCAATCCACGGACTGAAGAGGAGGCTAAGGCGGCAGAGGAAGAAGGTGGAGGAAAAGACTTGTCTAATAATAAGTGCACTCTGGTCTGGATGGGCCAGCTTAAAGAAGCAAAATTCAGGAAATGGACGGTTCATGAGACTGAGACTGAACAAGATGCGAAGGATCTTTTATCTCGAAATGGTGCTGAGTCCTATTGGATTGAAGCCAGAAGCTTAGCAGTGAATGAAGATTAAAACACTAGTGGTCGAATAGATATTTATACATCAGATTGCATATATATACGTAGTATGAAATGCTACTACTCCTCTGATATATTTACATTTGAGGGCTATTTACACTACACAATCTAGTTCCAAATGATTATCGCACTTAGTCCTTCTCAATACGAGCAAGAATCTCAGCTGCTCGGAACAGTAGATATTCGTTTTCTCCAACCTTGATGGTGGACCCTCCGAATGGTGGGATCAAAACTCGGTCTCCAGTGTTGACAGAAACAGGAACAACCTTGCCATCCTTATCAGGAGCTCCGGGGCCAACTGCAAGCACGTCAGCTTCATTAAGCTTCTCAACATTCTTCTCAGGAATGTAGATACCTGAAGCAGTCTTAGCTTCCGCCTTCACACGCTGGACGAGGACTCTGTCTAACAGAGGGACAATATTCTTGAAAGACTTGAGGGCGGACTAATAGTTAGCAACAGAACAACTGAGCTTATGACATATAGTCATCACTGGATAAGTGTATTTGATAATAGTTCATCATCAACCATGTTTACTTACCATCTTCAATTGAATTGCTTCTAGTTCTTGACTGGTGGATGTTTGTCAGTTTAGTGTGTGAAGTTTTCAACAAATTCCGGTGGAACAGGATGGAAATTTCGGAGCGTCCGGGGAGGTTGGTGGTAGGTTACCTAGACCAAGAGGAGAGGAGAGGAGGAAGAGGAGAAGGAGGAGAAGGAGGAGGCGGAGAGATACTCGAGTCATTAAATATGATCAATTGATAGTATTATACTAATTAGGGCCTAATAATGGTCATTTACACTGAAGTAACAATTATCATCAATTCCTAAGCCCTAAGCCTTTTGCCTTAAAGCTTCAATGTCAGAGATTTCTTTGACAGTGTCAGAGGTAAGAACTTCATAAGAATCGGGCCCAATTACTACATTATCCTCAATTCGAATGCCTATGCCTCTAAAATGTTTGGGCCAGTCCTCAGTATCAGGAACATAAACCCCAGGTTCAATTGTGATCACTTGTCCAACTTTGAATTTGTCGAATCGAGAACTTGATTCTATATCATGAACATCCAATCCCAAATTATGGCCAATATAATGAGGATAGAGCTTTCGTACTTGAGCTCGGCTAAGTGATGAAAATCCAGCATTAAGCAGCTCAACGTAGGTCAAATCCTCAGATAGGCTATGTAAATCGGAAAAACAGTACCCTTTTTCAGTCATACACACCTCGATACACTGTTTCTGCACATTAAGAACTGCCTGATACAGATCTTTCTGAGCAGGAGTGAACTTACCATTGACGGGCCAAGTTCTAGAAATATCCGCACAGTATCCACCATAACGACCACCAGCATCCACCAACACCAGATCTCCGTCACGCAGTAGGTCATCATTACGGGTGTAATGAATTGTCAGCGCATGCGATCCTCCAGCCACCACCGGAAGATATGCGTGAGTTTCACAACCTGCCATACGATATTGATAATCAAGGAAGGCATGAAGTTCGGACTCAGTATTGAACTGTCTGCTCATTGCTTGTTGATAACCAAGGGCACTCTTCTCACTGGCGATTCGCATGCAATCAATCTCGGACTCACTCTTGACGAGCCGCAGCTTCTCGACCAGTGGATTGGCAGGATAACAAGCAATCCGATTTCTTGATTCATTTAGCTTGGATGCTAACCCACCGTATGATTTCACAAACCTAGGTTGTATTGCGTCGGCATAAACAGTGGTTGCACCATCATTGGGATCCAACAACTTGTCTAGTTGATAGTCCAATTCGGTAATTGGATATGCTCGGTCAGCATTGAACAATTCCACAGCTCCGTTAGTGCCTGCTCTTTCACCTTCCCATAACTCTGAATGAGAGTCCGATTCGGGCACAAAAAATACCGAGTGCATTCTCTGTGCACTCTCACGATAGAGAATCAACGCAGCATCAGGCTCTAGAAATCCAGTGAGATAATGAAAATTTGGATCTTGGCGAAATTCGTAAAACACCGAACCAGTGGCAAATTGGGTTCGATTTCCTGGTACTATTATTGCAGCCCTGTCTGGAATTGACTGAAGAAGATCCATTCTTCGTCGATAATACTCTTCTGCCGAGATTCCTGGTGTAATATTCCCTGATTCTACACGATGGGGCCGGTTCTCGTGCAGTGCTTGGCCAGACTTGATCCTGCTGGCCACATCTTTGACATTACTAGTGCTACTGAGTTGCCGATACAACCCTATCTTTGACACACAGTTTACTGCTCCTGTCAACGAGCCCGAAACTCGTCTCAATGATGCTAACGCCATCCCTGTTACCTCATGCTCCGCTATTAGCTTGACTTCTTCGTCACCCAGCCATTTCACAGCCATCTCACAGCCATTTTTCACAGCCATACCACCGCCATTTCGCTACGCCGTTTCTACGCCACTTTCTACGCATCTTTCTACACAGCCTTTCACCCCTCACCCCCACCCCAGGGGTTCACATAGTGGCTTTTGACAGCGGTGGATTCCTTTGATAGCCCAGACAGCCCAGATAGTTGTTCGTTTATGGCAAATCGATGATCTGTAATGATAATCTTACCATCTGACTGAATTCTTTGATAAACCGAACACTGCCACATAAAAATCTATCTACAAATAAGCCGATTGTCCCACAATGCAGTACACAAGCTTGTGGAAAGGGGAAGATTGCACCATTACGTAATTAGGCAAATAAGCGTTAAGCGACCGTTGAGCGGAAAGGTACACAGATCCGAAACCACTTTATATAGCTGCACCTGGAGTGGTTAATTTAGGAGCTGAAATTCAACTATTGTATAATGTATGTCAAACTTTGGGAGGACGGAAGATTCGGGTCAAATGAATACCCAGGTTATGCCTATGGGCAGCCATATGATGTAGAAGTGGTCCAGCAGCTCCAAAAACTGGGCAGCCGACCGTTTGTGGTTGGATCCAAGACGTTAAGCGAGAAAACTGATCTTGTTGACCGACTAGTTAAATCTCTTAACGCAGCTCCAGGAATTAAGGTCGCAGGAGTGCGTATTGGGTTCGGAAAGCATACCCCGTATAAGGATGTGTTGGAGACAATGGATCAAGTCAAGCGAGCAGGTGCCGACAGTCTTATAAGCATAGGTGGAGGATCAATCATTGATGGGATGAAATCAGTCGCATTTGCGATCGAGAATGACGCAGACAATCACGACAAACTGAATGAGTTATTCGACAAGTCTATAGACAGGATCAGAAGACTTCATCGATTTGATCCGGGCGATGAGTTCAAGGCTACAAAGATGCCTATTTTGTGTGTAACCTCCACGCTATCTGGAGGCGAGTATAACGCTGGGGCAGGAGTGACTGATGACCAAACCAAACAGAAGCATCTCTTCTACCCTGGCACTCAAGTTGGTCCTCGGGTCAATATTCTTGACCCCGAAGTTGCGTTTACTACTCCTGACCAAATTTGGTTCTGTACGGGAGTGCGTGCAATTGACCACTGTGTCGAGACCATTTTGGCTGTTCATGGCAAGACTGAGGAGTCGACTCGATACGCAGAGAAAGGACTGATTAACATGATTCGTGGACTACTGGGGTGCATTGAACATCCAAAGGATCCAAAGTATAGACTGGAATGTCAATTGGCTGGACCTGACACTATGAGAATGTTATATTTCGGCATTCGTTTAGGAGGTAGCCATGGGATTGGGCATCAACTGGGACCTTATGGAGTTGAACATGGAATTACCAGCTGCGTGATGCTCCCGAACGTTCTAAGGTATAACGCACTAGTGGATGGTGAAGATCAGAAGAAACTCGTCGACTTGTTGCTAGCTGAGGACGACATCAAGGAAGGGTTGACCAAGGCTTTGGGCCAGCCTGCCACCAACAATCACTCTCTTCCAGAATTGACTACTGCGTTGTTTAAGTATCTTGGTATGCCTACGACTCTAACAGAAGTAGGCATCAAACCTCAAGATTACCAAGCCATAGCCGAGAACAGTCTCAAAGATCTTTGCACTCAGCACAACCCTCGAAAGCTTGATGTTGATGGAGTTATTGAGATTCTAAAAATGGCTGCTTAGTATTTACAGTAATCAATGATTCAAAGACCTATACTTTTGTCAATTATTCAATATTACCACTCGACATCTATTCATAAGTGTTCATTCATACACACTACATCGTCTTAACCAATATATTCCTCCACCTGATTTGATTCAATTGCTGATCGGAACTCCTCTTTAGCATATTTTAGTCCACAATATAAACAAGCATGAGAACCTGGCTTGTCTAAGTTAATATAAATCTTGGGATGACCTTGGGCACCGCGACCACCGTCGCATACGGCGGATGATGAATGCAAATATCTTACTGGCTGTTGCTTGATCAATTCAATCGCAGCCAAAGGAGCCGGTTGAAGAGACGGGTCTCTCTGCTCCCACCGAGGGCCCTTCAGCGCTTCTGATCTTGGTTGCTGAGAGGGTGCCCATGTGTTCTCTCTATTTGGTGCCTGAGTAATGGGGCCACTAGGCTGTTCTACCTGCGAAACATCTGCTGGCTGGGGAAGGGTTGGTCCAGAGGAGTATTGTCGGACCACTTGTAGAATAGATCGAGATGACACCACTCCGGTACCGGAAACTCGGCTAAGACGGAGCATTCTTGGTTTGGAGTTCCTGATTCTTGGTTCCTGTGTTCCTGTGTTTCGTCAAAAACCCAGTGCTTAGAAAATGTCGCATTTTCATTTGTGGACAAGTTATGCGGTAGGCCACAGAGGCTTCAATTAAGAAGTACTTAGTCTGGTTATCTCTGCTGAGTATCAAGTATCAAGTATCAGGTATCAAGTATCAGGTATCAATCACCTAGTCTAAGTACAAGCTAACGGTAGACAGTTAATAGTTAGCGGTGTAGCATTTGTTGTTGTTCTAATTGCCTGGCTTTGAAGCGGTGTAGTGAGCTATCTAAAGCCGGGAATTGGTTCACTCATAGACGATGATTACATAAGCGGACTCCCAACGAGTTAATAACTACGCTCCCTAGTAAAGGCCGAAGTGATTGATATCAAATCAACACTTCGCAGCGAATAGAGCAGAGGTTGGATTCGGCTTCTGCTTTGGACTCTGTCATATTGGAATCGCTTCAGCATTAAAACGTTGCCCTGATGGAATACGAGAGGCAAACTAAGATTCGACAAATCTGTAGTAGCTTAGAATCTCAGGACTACATCTATATTCACTGCCTCGCTCAGAAGATTAGTCCGGCCCAAGCAAGAGCTCAGCTCAAATCAAAGTTAGTCGAGGTAACCACTAAGCCACGATCAGGTAAGAGCTGAGTGGGAGTGATGGATAGACGTGAGCGAAGACTGGCTAAAATAAGAGCAGGAGGCACTTCAAGATTGGAGAAGATCACTGGACGCCCTGTCGACTTATCAGAGTCTGCTGTCTCATCTGGAGTGTCTACAACGTCTGCAATGTCAGCAACACCCGGAACACCTGAACGAGATGTTCACGATGTTTCTGACTCTGATGATCCAGCTATCGGTGTCCCTGAATACAATCCTAAGGTACCACTGCGTAATGAATCAGGTTCTAACACAGTGTTTAACGCTCCTGATGACCACGACAGCGACCCATTATTTCAAATGCTTCGTCAGTTGCAAGCCGGTGGCTCAGTCCCTGGAGCACCTGAGCAGGGCTCATCGGGACTTGGTGCTGATCCAATGTCAATCTTAGCAAACATGTTAAACACGCCGTCAGCAAATTTTCCAGAATCCGGCTCTGAGGAGAGTAAAATTCCAATTGAAACGCCTACCAATGCAAGCGCGGTGTTCTGGCAATTCATCCATGTAGTTTGCTCCATTCTCGTGGGTTTAGCTGTTTTGGGAGGTCGCCCATTCGTGCTGTGGTTTTGCACAGCTGAGCTGGTGTTGCATACTTCTCGATTTGTTATTGAGAGGGGTTCAGTACCTGATTCGACAATTGCAAAACTTGCAGGATATCTCCCAGATCCTTACAAATCTTATTTGATCACTGCTGCACGTTATTTACGACTTTTTGGAGTCATTGCTCAAGATTTTTGGTTGACAGTTTTTGTTATTGTAACCATTTCTCATATGCGCACCGCTATCTCTGCCTAATAGAATTGTTCCACAATATAGTACTATTTGTATATTCATTGATCAACTTTTGTTTTCGACCCGTTGAGCAGTCTTATGACCAAGTTGATCAATCTCTCGTCTTCGAGCCCGTTCTCGGAGATCTCGCGCATTTTTAACTGTAACCAGTCGTTGTTTAAGTCTTTGTAACTCTTTGTGTTCGATTTCAGTCTCGGCAATGTTCCTGATATCTGCTAAAGATGCGAATTGCTCAGCTCTCTTCGACTCGTCATTAGCAAATTGATAAAACCCTGCTCCTCGATCTCGGACTTCCCACTCGCCATCATAATGGTCGTCTCTACCTAGTTCATCCAATTTACGCTTTATCTGTTCAGTAGCCTGACGAATTGCTTCTCCTTGGTTGCTGTGAGAGATCGCACGAGTTTTAATTGCCTCATCTTGAATGACGTCTCCGTATATCAATTTCTCAGGAGCTGGTATACCACTATCCACCGTTCCCGTCATATTATACTCGTGAGCTCGAGACTTCGGCACAGTTCTGCTTCGACCAAACTCATCCACAATTTCAATGGTATCATCTTCAGCTGCTTGATCAGACTCAGATTCGAATCCACCATCACTTCCATCACTCTCGGAATCGGTTTTCCTTTGTTGCTCCTGTCTAATTAGTCCTCCAATGTCGTCAACATCTACTCGAATGTTGCCCTTCTTGATCTCATTATATAGCTTGGATTTCTCGTGTAGCTTGCGGAATCTCACTTCACTCTCGACATGAGCAGCACTTATGCTTGAGCCATTATCAGCTTCGACCTCCGCTGTGTTGGCGTCATCTTGTGAATGCTTAAGCCTGATCGAACCTTTAGCTCTTCGAGACTGCTCTCGATTTGTCCTTGCTGACTTCTGTAACTCAAACCGCTCTCGAGCTCTCTCCAGTTCAGCGGTCAGGTCTGGTCTCATTCTTAGGCCATGTCTATGGTAACTAGTCGTTCATCTCAGCAGTGCTTAGTGGCCTATCTTATCTTTCTCACAACTCATTCACGACAATTAGTTACAATTGCAAACATCACGTGATAACGACTCTAATTATGATTAAACGAATTCATTCTTTAATTAAGCTTCTATAACCATTTGATATGATCACTATACAATAAATAGTCTTAAGCATCCTTACCCACACGGTCAATTTTAAGCGAATCCAAACCCTTCTTTGCCCTCAGTTATTGCCATCAGTAAAGACCCTCGAAGACTCTCATACGAATCATACTCTGGCAAATCAATCTGATTAAAGCAAGTATGGGATGAGGGCAACCTATCTTTGTTGCCAAAGTCTCGATGAATGTTGAACTTATTGACTCCATGCATTCCTTCCAAGGTCGAGAATCCATTTAATGGTACCTTTGAGGTTCCAGTAGCAAATTGTAGCAATTTGGCTCTCTCTTCAGCATCGAACGATCTTACCGCTCTCCAGAACCATTTGACTTGCGGCGAGGAGGCATTATAGTTGTTGTAGATGGTGTTGTTACGCCAATCGTCAAGGTCAATGTCGGGCATACCAGAAATGAGAAGTTCTAATTCTTGTTCATCGAATATCGACACCACTTCCTTGGGAATGATATCATGGAACCCTTCCAAAAAGTGATCCAACTGTTCTTGGACAGATTGAATTAGTCGATAGTCTACGACAAGACTCACATACTCTCGCTTGTTTTCTTCAGTGACCGCAATGTCCCGGCCACCCGGTTTCAAGTCAATCACCTTCTGTTCCCCATAATCCTCAGCCTCAATTGAAAACGTCTCGGTGATGATATCAGTGATATCGTTCTCTAGCATCCACATCAAAGACTTGTGATAGTCTAAATCTAGGGTCTCCATATCTTTAAGCGAAACCGCTTTTCCAAGAATCTTCTTGTACACCGCTCGGCTAAAATGACAATCCAGAACTTTGAAATCATGTACTGCCTTTCCGATCACCCGCCCAATAAACTTGAAAAAGGACAGATGCTCAGGATTAACCCAGGAGGTTCGGTTGGGATGAAATGTGGTTGTATCAGCAGCCACAGGCGTGAACAAAGCATAGTCTGGGTTAAACATCTGTCTAGACAGAACTTGGTACCACTCTCTGGCAACTCCTCCGGCATCAACTCCCTCTTCACCTTGGAATCGGATACTCAATCTACTATTTTTGATCTCGTCCGCTGATTTGAAATAAAGTGCCTTATAAGAATCAAGGAATACCTGGTCTCGACGAACATTAAGAGATATTGTCTCGCTAGAAGTGTCGTTTTCGGGATACAGTCGGCGGTAGAAGTATCGACGTTTATTGTCAAACTCTAGTGCCTTGGGATTCTTCACCAAAATAGAGAAAGAACCAATCATCAACTGAGGGTTGTTCCGTACAATCTGATTGAGAATCTTGCGGTGTTCATCCGTGAATGAGAAGAAAAGATTTTCTAGTGGCTCTGATGCAATATCGGGTCGCTGAAGTTCGTACTTATCCTTCTGAACTTCCTTCAACTTCGATCGTTTACAAATAACCATCAAAGACTCGATCAATGGTAGCAATGCAGTAGCAACATGAACCATATCCTGCTTGTCTTGAGTCAATCGTAAACAGTCGCTCAGAGAGCCCCATAGCGGACCGAAAGTCATAGATTCATAAAGCGATTTTAAATATGCTGCATCCTTATCCTCCTTTGTTCTATCTCCATTAGTAGATGAAGATCGAGCCTCAAACAGATAGTCTATAGCAGTCAGAACCCTCAAAAGCTTTGCTTGATCCGATTTCTTAGACGAGAAGTTTGTCAGCGCACTACCTTCAACATCAGACCCTCGCTCGACTGACTTGACCTTCTCAATCAACTGTTTCAGATCCGAAATGATCAAGGGACCTAGCCTGGTAGCACTTTGAAGTAATTCGTTACCAAAAAAGTCTTGAACACCAGGTAATGCTGACAAGTGCTGCATGACTGCTAAAACTTGTTGGAATGTCTTTCCACTACACTCATCCGCCGACAAAATGTCTGAAACCTTTCGCAAATTGTACTCCGGGATATAGGGAGGCTCAATATATCTCTTCTTATGATCAGTCCCAGAACTACCATGTCCAGTTCCATGTCCTCCAGGTTTATCTCCTTCTTCTGCAGTTTCTGCAGCTTCTGCATCCGCATCATCATCATCTCCTACCGCTTCCGGCTTCTTCTCGTCTTTGATTTTGGTATCATCAGTCTGAGGACGCAATAAAGCGGGAAGAGATCTAGTAACCTCATGTAACAGAGAGGTGAACATTTCAATCGTTCCAGTGTCCGTTTTGATAACCTGACGATCCAACATGCTTAATAGTAAATTTATGGGGAATCGAGCTTCCCGTGGGATCTCTTTCTCCTTTTCTTTATCCTTGCCCCGAGTCTTACTCTTAGGTCGCTTCAATCCAACTGGATACTCGTGCTCACTAAGGAAGAAGTATTTCACATTCCCACTATCAGCGACGAGGGACTCTAAGGTATCCAAAGCTTGCTGCATAACAGTAATTGGACTGATGTCTTGAGAAAGTAAAGTATGCTGTGAGCCACCTGAAGACGGTATTGTAGACCCTGCTTTGGATGGCGTCTTTGGAGTAGCTAATAGCCCACTTGGGCCGGTAGCTTTCCCAGGAGTTCCTAGTGCGCTTGAGGGCTGTTGGATCCTAGCTCGGTTAGATGCATGCATGAATCCTTTCTCAAGAGCAGTACGATCAGTAGAAGAGTCCTGCAATATGTACAAAACCATGTTAAGAATATCCAGTCGATTCTGTTTACTTGCACATAAACTCAGTAGCATATCGTGCAAATTCTCTAGCAGATGCTCACCTAATGGCAAGAACAATAGTCGTACAAGAGCAGCCAAGCCTGGGCGGTCGACAAGGTTAAGAGAAGCCGCTGAAACTTCTTTATTTTGACTTTGACCTCTAGAGATTCCATGAGACCGCGTGGCACCAGAATTAGCATCTATATTGACTATTCCGTTTACGCCCATACCATCGTGATCAGAGCTGTCATCGTCCATGTCATCCTCATCGTCGACCTCATCATCATCGACTTCTCCAAATGGAATAACCACATGGCCTCTACCGCCATGTCCAGACCTAAGAGCCCGAAAAAGTGTGGGCATCGGAGAGTTAGAAGAGCTTGAAGGAATAGCAGGCATAGCTTCACCGTCTGCTGCTCCCGTCGACCGGCCGTTGGAACCGCCAGTACGAGAAGACCCCCCAGCAAAGCTAGCAACAGTGCTAGACCTTAAATCTCGGGCTTCCTGAGCAATCTCTGGTGGAAGCCCTCCCGCAGATAACACATCCTGCTCGAGAAGTAGAGTCTGACGAAGTGAGGGATCTAAAGTAGCCAAGAAGCTAGCAAGATCCATATCTACACCACCGGAACCTGAGACTGTGGTTCCAGTAACTGGGCCACCACGAGGGGATAAATCTGTTGCTAGTCGTTGTGCACGACCTTCCAGGGCTTCTTGAGCAATGATATCTTGACGGATGCCATCAGGCAGCGCTTCTAAGAATTCTTGCTCTAGTGCCCGCTCCGCACCATTATCTAGAGCTTCTCCACTATTGCCCCTAGAACGAATATCACGTACATGTTGAGTGAACACCTCTTCGCGCATATCTGGAGGTAGAGCATCCAGGAACTCCGGATCTACTCCAAGGCCAGCGATGTCAATTTCACGTCCGCCAATCGACACTATCACCGAATCCGGACGATGACTCAAGTCGGATGTCGAATCTCTGGGTCGTCCATCTGTAGCATCAGACATGGAGACGTCATCCTTATCATCGTCTTTATTGGTCCGCAACTCCTCCTGCTGAGCAGCTGCTCGTGCGGCCGCTTCTTGCTCTCTCTGTTCCCTTTCCTCTGCTTCTCTTCGCTCACGCTCCTTTCTTTCAGCAGTCTCCTTGTGTTGGCGAAGCATTCCTTCAAGTCCCTTCAATCCCAACTCTAATTCCTCCAAGCGTTTCTTGGTGTCAGAAGCATAACCATAGATTCCATTGTAGATGTCATTAAGAATTCTACCAGATATTTCCATTCTCGTATAAACTCCAAACATCAAAGCGGCTTCCTGCCATCGCCCGTTGGTGGAAACAGTATTTGCCTTTTGAATAGCTGAACTAGTATCCTCGGCTCCAATGCCAGATCCCACTCCAGCACCTCCAACAGTGCCAGAGCCTCCGATTCGAATTCCTCTACTAGATCCAAACCCAAATTCACGAGCGAAAACCGAGCCCATATCAGGGAACTCAAGTTCGTGTTGGCGTCCATCTGCTAACAAAGCAGTGAATTGGCCAAGCATATCTGCAATCACAGCACCCGCACCCAATCTGGGATTATCGGCCGAATCTAACATTTGAGTGATTGCACTCAAGCTATCAGTATGAGGAGGTAGTGTTCTATGATGGTGTAATCCTCTGGAATGAGGTCTGGGAAGGTTCAATAATGGGTTCGACACCACTTCACCATGAATATGGTTTCCCACAGCGGAAATTGGTCTATCGTATCGGAATCCCCCTAAATGTTAGTATCTCGAGACTGATTTAAGAAAAAATTCTATGTCTAACTTACCCATCATTGATGCTGGTTGGGAGAGCTCAAAGTACCCATAATCAGTATCATAATCATAGTCACTGTTATATTCGTCCTCTTCTTCGTCGTCGGTGGATTCACCTTCAAGTTCTAGAGCTTCAGACGGACGACCAGTATAAGCCAGCTCACCATCTTCCTCATTGAAAATGTTCTGTTGGTTTACTGTATCATCCGCTGTAGATGGAATGCCCTCTAAACGGTCTCCTCCTCTGTCAGAGTTAAGTGGAAAAGACGCTACCAAATTTTCTTCTTCCTCATCAAGTTCTTCAGCATCCTCAATTGATTCCCAATCACTTTCATCATCCTCATCACTATCACTTTCAGAACCCACTGGCTCGTCAATCTCAATCTCAATCTATCAGTTAGCAACTAAGTAAAACCTAATTTGAAAATTCAAAAACAAGGACACAAACACAACCAATCAGAGTACTTACGCTCATGTCATCTTCATCCTCGCTACCTGTCTCTTCTTCAATCTCCTCATCATAATCCATCATATCTCCGTCACTATCACCTCCCTCGTCTACATCCGAAAGTAGTTCGTCATGCATTTCATCGTATTCTTGATCCTCGTCTTCAAGATCACTGTCTTGTGCATCTTCTAACTCTTCATCATCGTACATGTTCTCCCCTGCTTCAAACATTCCTAGAGTTGAATTACGGTAGAGATCGGGAGTATCATCTCGGTCAAACTCATCGGATTCTGAATCCAGTGCATCCAACGCCTCGTCAAAGTCCACCTCATCAATGTTCGCACTCAGGCCATCAGCATTGTCCACAATCAGTCTCGACATCTTGTTCAGATACCGTAGTGCCAGCTTGATCACCTTCTTAGAGCTTGGATAATTGACATCAAGTTCTCCCAGAATTGAGGTGAACAATTGGGGTACTCTCTTGTCATACATAATTTTAGCAATGCTCGCTCCATCACCCACCAAATCATTAGACAGTCCAATTATGGATGCACCAGTGCGTGAAGAGAGTAATCGATAACATAGCTCAGACAAGGCAGCAAACTTGCTATACTTCCAGTCCATTCCGTCGTTAGATCCATCTAAATCTCTCAATGCTTTACTAAACGTGTCAAGAGTAAACTTTCTGACAAACACAAGCACAGGGTCATTTTGGACCTCCAAACGAGGTCGAGACTTTCGTCCCTTTTCCGAGGTTGAGCACAATAGATTGTTCAACACCGCAGATGCTAAATTTGAAATTGTCTGCCATTCCTGATACACTAAGTGATGGCTGTCACTAAGTACCCCTGTAGGTAAAAGCTCATGGATGAAATAGTTGAGAGCATAGGTCCTGGGTTTTGGGGCTGTTGAGCCTACCATCGGACTGGCTGCACTACCGAAGTTGGGCCCGTTTGTTCTGGCCGAGCCATGCAAAAAGTGCTTGGAAAACGAGATAAACTCTAACTTACACTTATTGTATGAGCCCAGTAACTCGATCAGAGCCTGTAACAGGCTACATGCATACATGTACACCTTATGCTCCTTAGGTTTGAATTCAGCTTTCTCGTCTGTACCAATCGCTTCCTGAAGCGCACGCTCGGTCTTTTCCGAACGAGTGAAAACGTCTGCTTTGCTTAAATTGAAAAGCTCTGTAAGAAGCAGGTTAACTACTCCAGAAGAATTATCTAATGGAGGTATTTTGGTGGTACCAGGAGTATCTGAGGGCTTGTTATCCCCATTCTTGTGTGCTAAACGTTTTGGAGTAGCCGACTCCTCAAAATCTTCCTGTTGGTCCTGATCAGGTTCCTGTTCCTCAGTTTCGATCTCCTCGTCAAACTCTTTTAACGCTTTCTGCAATCTCTTCTTGCTAGAGGCAGTCTTTTCAACCCGCCGCTCAGCGTATTCTTTGAGACAAAGATTCCAGTTAGTTAGACTCATGTCATGGAAAGTACAAAGATCATTGACAACCGAAATGAACAAATGTGGGCTCCTCGAAACAAGATGATAGTTAGACTTTATAAACACAACCGCATCCGTAACTTTGTTGGTAATGAAGTAATTTTTGACTTCATTATGCATTGTCTCTCGAACCAGCTCTGGGGTTTCAACAACTTGTCGGAGGATAATTAAGACACAAGTCTGCAGCTTGTCATAGTTTGGTGAATCGGCAAACGTTTTTAGACACCGCAGTATATGCACAACCATCCCATTAGACACTAACTCTAAGGCTCGTTCATGCTCCTTGGAGAAATACACCATCAGTCTAGCAATTGCAAGTGCATGTACATCGTCCTGAAAAGGACGGGGAGTTCTCAGAGCTTCAAAAATTGTCTGCTCCGCTTCGGTAGGAAGAGGGGGGAGTGTAGAATTGAAAAGCTCTGGAATTGATGACTTGTACTTTCTAGGAGATTGCACGGGCACATTGAGATTCGCGAGCAGTCGTTCGACTATCAAAAGAACATATGGATACCATTTCTCATTCTCGACAGATGAGGAAGCCTCCGCACTCGATACTTGAAGCAAATCAGCAAATAAGTTCAAGGATTCAGCTAATTCATCGAGACAATTCGACAGCCACGTTTGGTCTTGAATTATCAGGCCTAGCAAGTACGAAATTGCAGCAAACACACCAGATCCTTCTGGCTTGGTCAAATCCAAAGACGACAAAGCTTGGATAATCGTTCCAACCACCTCTCGGTGAAACACCCCCAAGTTCTCTCGCTGCTTTTCTGACCTGCCACTGCTGGAAACTGGTAAGGTATAAGCCTTCGTGATTAGTACTGATAAGGAGTGCGCGACATCCGTTTGAGAATGGACCAAATTCAAGCACCTATCTATAAGGTTTGATTTCACTGAATCACGAAGCTCTTGGAGGTCGCTAACTGATACTAAAGGCTTCCCCGTTTCTGGAGAGACTGGGGCATATCCTGTAGGAATTGGATACTGGGAATCATAAAGCGCAGGACGGTTAACATGGTCATCTTCATCGTGGCCCTCTCTGGACTCGACAGAAGGTTCAATCCTTTTCAGTGAATCACGAGCAGCCTCGATGCTGTCATCACTGACTTGCAAAGCATGACGAACTTGTGAAGCTGAATACCCTAAACTAACCAGAGCCTCGACTTTATCTTCAGAGGGGCAGACATTTTTCCAAGACAAAACTCGAGGGAGGGTCTCTCGATCCAGCTTAGATACAATAGTATCATCACCCGCCTGTGCAAGAAGTTTGGACATTATATCCACAAACAATTGAATGATTGTTACATCTTTCTTTTCCAGGCTATCTGATTCCTGCCATAAATCAGCAAGCGATGAAAGTACTATGATTCGAGACTCTACCAGAAACTGGCTAGGGCTGAAATAGTCTCGGCGACCTTTTTCTGAATCTCGGAATGACAGTGCAGACACTGCCCGAGAGTTCTCCAAAACTGACTTGTGAGAAACCATGATGCCGAGCAGAAGAAGCACCACTCTTTGGCAGCCAACTAGAAGGGACTCTGGGCTACTGTCAACAGGCTCCTTATCTGAGACACCTTTTTCGATCTTGACATTCCATAAGCCCTTCAAAAGCTCTGCCATCTTCGTGATTCCCTTCAATTGCTTGAACTGAACCAGTACTCCTAGGTTCGCAGACAAGGTATTGTTCCAAGGTTTGAACAGCACTTTCTGTACGATTGCCAACATCGAGATTACTGTCTGGTATCTAACACTAGCCAGTTCGTCACTCCAGCCTGAATTCAACGGCTCAAAATCCAAATGCTCAGTCATCACCTTGCCAATCATCTCTGCCATGATCAGCCCATTCTTCTTGCGAGAAGACATGGTCCGCTCACTCGTAGAAAAGGACGCGAATTCAAAAAAGATTCGGGACGTCAAATTACACGTGGATCTGGTAAGAAACCTAAACACCTTAAGTTGAGTAAACTCTTTGGACATTTGGGTCTCTTCATCTAACTTACTAACCAGCTCTTTCAGTTTCTTGAATTCCTCAGTCTCATACAAATTGCGGTATCCCCTAGTGGCACCTTCAACTGAAATTGGCTTGGTAGCACCAACTAGCTTGGAATCGAATCCATTTGTTGACATGGATTCTTGCCACATGCACCACCGTTGTATGCTTCCCAATCGTGGAATCAACTGTTTCGATATTTCCTGCTGAGTATTTGTAAGTCGATCCAATACAAACGTAATTCGATAACCGGTCGCAGAGTTAACAAAAACCATCTGTCTCAATGCGTAAAGTATGCTGTTTAAACGACTCAACGATCGCATGATTTCATCAATATTGGGAGCATCTCTCACAACCTGAGACTCTAAAGGGCATCGCTCGATCGCCTGTTCAACCAGACTAAGTGAAGAGTCGATGTTGGTAATTACAGACTCTTGAATGTAGTCGGTACTTATGTCTAAGTCGAATAACGACCTCAGTACCCCGCTAAGGGTGAAAGCTGACCCAGTGAACGCAAAGTCGTATGGTAGATTTGGCAAGTCAAAAAGATTAAGCAACGCAGTGACACCCTTTTGCTTGATAAATTCAACTCGGGTCAAATGATTCTTAAGAAACCCGTCAAAAAATAGGATCACATTCGATACAATTGACATCAGTTCAGGTCCCTGCTTGTATGATAGTTCTCCAAGAGGGGAGACAATTTCTGACTCGATGTAGAACCTATCTGCGTGTGACACTACTTCTGCTTGGGCTAGTTTCCCAGGAATAGCTTCAAGAAATTTCAACACATTACGAATAAGCATCGGTCGAAGATCAGGCTGCTCTGAAGACAACAAATCGAACGTTGTTCCCAATGATTTGAGAGAATCATTCTTTACAATGCTTTCAAGCAATGAAGCAAAATATGGCTCTAATAGGTCTTCCTCTTGCACTGTTTGCAACCCTCCTTCCGAATGGGCAATAGCGTTTATAAACTTGGCTACTGGACCGAAGAAGGAGTTCGAAAATGACAGCAATTGAGGAATGGAGCTGAGGATGGTGTCAACAAGTTTCGTCTCGTGCATCACCTGGTACGATGACGGCTCATTTTCTAACATCGTCGCCAACATCAACAACGTTAGACTGGCCACCCGCTGACCGAGAATATGTGGATGTGTGATAATTGTCTGTGAGACCTGCATTAATGAGGAGTCTAGAATGGAATGGACTCGAGCAGAACTTCGTGCATGAGCCATTATATTTCCTAGAAATCCCAGCAAAGCCCGCAGCCACTGTGAGCGATAATAAGACATTTTGAAATCAACAACACAGTAATCAGGAGGATCTTCATGTAGATCTGGTCCCACATCAAAATTAACTTCTCTTTCGATAACTTCAAGCAAAATCTCAACCCCTTTTGCTTCCACGAAAGTAGGGAATGTGGGTGGCATATCCATAACAATGTGATCCAATAATTCCAAGGCACTAGATACTGTCCGAACATAGGGCGAATCCAATTGGATAATCTCCAGTAATAGAGGAATCAACCCTGCAGTGACTAGCATGGATGCGGGTCCTTGGGCAGCCGTCAGTTGAAGCATTACCATGAACAGCTCACAACTAAAGTCTTCATCGATTTCTCGTCCGCTTTTAATATCATTGATCATTATGCGAATAAGGGACATGAGAGTCCCATGGCTTACATTAGCAGACAGTGCGGTAAGAATATCAGACATATGCTCTTGCAAGTTATAAAGATTGTCAATAGTTTGCAAAGCAAGAACTCTGATTTTCTGTGGAGCCACGCTATCGGGGACAATCAGGTCAGCAATCTGTTTGAAAATGTTGGGCAATTTGGAAAGAATCCTTGATACTACTTGCGAATCGCCATGGACACAAGCAGCAAAAGATAGTGCCAAAAACTGAATTTTCAGCAGTTCGAGCCGTAACAGATATGACTCCTGGGAGGGGAGACAGGACTTTGACAGCCGAGCAGCGTTTAAAGCAGAAAATCGCTGAGCCTGAGGAATGCTAGAGAATATCTTCGCTAGAAGCGTTTCAGCAGGAGTCTCCTCCACCTCCTTGGAGGTGAAATGAAGTGTGACAAGACCCTCTTGAGGAGAAATCTGTGCGGAAAGCAAATGGCTATGATGAGAGGCATGAGCGGTTCCAGATGCCGTCCCACCGATACCTGCTGCTGTAGTAGTATTGGTGCGTCCAGCTCGGGTTGGAGTAGCTGGGGAGTCTACGGAAGCAGGCACGCCACTAGCCCCCGGTGTTGCTGCATCTGACCTGGCATAGTACTGAATGCTCAGTGACGAGCACTCCTCTGGTATCACAAACTGTGGATTGACAAAATCATGCAAACTGATTGATGGTCTATCTGAGCCCTCCCATTTACCTAACGGAATAATCGTAGCAAGCTGGGAGATTTTAGCCATATCTACAGAATGAACACTTGCTCGACCTGCTCGCGATTGAGCAAACCGTTGTCCCAACTTGAGGCAGATTTTCAATGCTCCCGATACGATCGCAGGAGACTTCGCTCCCAAAAGATGTGAAACTTGTTTGATGCTAGCATATATGCCTCGATTAGAGCACTTGTCCAAAAGAAAGGCAGTGAATTCTAATACAGATATCAGTATCTGCTCCTCAGGTAATGCAAGACAGTCCAGATCAGGGAATTGCTGATCTAGTCCAGACTTCTTTACTGCTTCGTCTAGAATGTCATCAAATCGATTCAACAATGGTATCCATGAGCACATATCACCTCTTGGCCTAGCCCATCTTTGGGAGAAGGTATCTAATTTGGGAGGCAATTCTTCTAAGGGACAAGTAGCAAAGTCCTCCACCAAAGCCTTCAGAGAGGCGGGAACTTCGGCCATTCGTCTAATTATATTGGCATTCTTTTCAATATGCATCTTTTCAGAGTTAGCAACAAGAAAATTGGATCACTCGTGGCTCCGGGATACACTCACTTTAACAGAGTCGCAAAGTTCAGATACGGCCTAGGATCTAAGGCAGTAGAAACGCTTCTGTAGCTTTACTACTCAATCACCCAGTATTAAAATGGACACCTCAGTAAAATTATCGTACGACAGTCCTAGTGCTGATTCCGACGATTGGAAGGGGTCACTAATTAGGTTAGCTTCCGGCGTTCTATCTTTTGAATCCGCCACACAAATGTACAGCAATAAATAATAGCAAACACTTTGAAGTCTTTCTACGGTGACCTAAAAATCTCTGCAGTGGTATTCACTACTAATATCACATTCGCTTGGCCTTGTCTTATTCTACCATTTGATTGCTTTACTCGTATGTCTATCCAACTTACCCTTCCGTGCGCAAAAAGCTAGTTGTTTAAAGATATATATGTATATCTCCGCTCTTTCGTTCCTTGACTCTTGTTCACAACTATTCCACCGATCTGTTCTATGATGTGTCTAAACAACCTTTGAGGTGAAAACAACTGATCTTGTGTCAAAAGTACCAGCACCAGATATATTAAGGCCTAGGTTAGCTCATCAACTAACAAACTTAGTCGATACTTATAAATGGTGCGAAGGCTGTAAGAGCGCGGCTGTGCCGGAGCAAATGGAATACGCGTGAGAGGAAAGGAGGATGATGTGGAGAGAAGGTGAGAGAAGGAAGAAGACTACACCACTGGGTTTGGAAGCTCAAGAAATAGATTGTGTACATCTAGCACTAATTGTCTATTTATAAAGAACATCGAGACTTTTTCCGTGAGTGTAGGATGTTAGTTTCATTTCTCCAGTATTGAGATATGCCGGAATTGGATTATATAAGTTTTCGGGCTGATCTTAGCTAAGCAATGTGTAAGCAGACTTTTACACCAAAGTAGTCGAGCACAATTAGCTGGGGCAATGGGTTAATGGGTTGATGGGTTGTTACTCTATATCAGTACGTTATTGAGTCAGTGATGCTATCTGTTGACAATGCCTATTAGCGCTCTCTTTTAATGCTGCTGATACTATCTGTTGATGCTATTTAGTAACAAAATCTGTTGTCGATATCGATATCGTTTGGCTGATCGCGTTTGCAGTATACAAGCACTCCGGTTATTCATCCATGAGCTTAGGTATATCCCAAAACTATGATAGACTCCATAACATTAAGGATTAGTTTCGTATCACTGAGATTTTGATAAGATAGTATACAAACCAAAACGAACCAATCGTGACATTACCATCGACAGCATTGGTCACTCAACCTCTGGCATGTCATATTGAGCGCCGCACGACGCTTATCTTATCAGGCAACAAATCATCAGCGACAAATGAGCGGCCCAGGCTTCGATTATTTCAAGCCAGACAATAGTTAAGGAGCTCCGATTAAGGTAGAAGCTATAGGCTCCAGTGCTATCGTCTTTCGTCTATAAAACTGGATCACATTTCTCAATATAATCCTTACCTAAGTAGGGTCTGAGAACCGGTGGAATCCAGATCTTTTTAGTTTCCGGATCATAGTAATTCTCTATTAATGCAATCATCATCCTTGGAACTGCAATTGCCGTCCCGTTTAAGGTATGAGCAAACCGAATTGTTCCATCTGTATGCTTTATCTTAGTATGCAACCTCCTGGACTGATAATCCAAACAATTTGAAGCTGAAGTTACTTCTCCCCATTGTCCCCGTCCAGGCATCCATGCCTCAATATCATATTTTTTGAATGCAGGGGCCCCCAAGTCAAAAGGTGCCATGTTTAGAACTCTAGCCTTCAGTCCCAGCTCACACAGAATTTCTTTCTCTAGGTTGACTATTTCCTTGTGAACTTTTGTTGCCTCTTCAAAATCTTGGGCCCATGCAAATAGCTCGACCTTGGTGAATTCGTGAACTCGATACAATCCCTTCGTATCTTTACCACGAGAGCCTGCCTCCGCACGATAACTCTTATTAACCCCAACAACTTTAACCCGAGAGCCCTGAAGAGTCTTATTAGCGGCCATTGCTGCTAGAGGAATCTCTGCAGTACCTGTAAGACACAGCCCATTTTCAGGAATCATGTAAGCCTGTTGAGCATCGTCATTATCACGAGGTTTGAATCCACATGCTGATGAATACTCTGAACGGACTACCGCTGGCGGAGTTACCACTTTCCAGCATCTGGACACTGCTTTTTGCAGCGCATACTGGACCAGTGCCATCTCCAGCAAAGCACCATCGTTGGTGAGATAATACCATGAGGATCCGGTAGATTTGGCTGCAGATTCAAAGTCTACTAGGCTCAATTCAGTAACAATGTTAAAATGATCCAATCGCCCATCCTTTGTTGGGTCTATCTTGGGATCCAAGTGCGCGTTCAAGTTCGCGTTCGAGGTCGCCTGAGGGGTCGCTTCTGGATTCAGAATCTCTACCAACTCGTTGTCGTCTAATGATATGGATTCAGGATCAATTGTATTCGGTAAGGCCTCAATTCCTTCGAATGCAACCTTTTCATCTACTTGCAACCGATTCTCAAATTCTTTCAGCTTCTCCTTACACAATACTAGCTTTCTCTTTAACAATTCAACCTTGTCCTTGTCGGACATCAGTTGTTTATCCTGGAACGGGATTTGCAGTAGTTTCTGTTGCCTTCTGGTATACTCCCATAGTCTCAATGTTTGCAGATACTTGTCGTAATCCTCAATAACCTTCTTTACAGACTTACGTCCGGGGAGATGTACCTTTCGTCGCTCCACTGACTTCTGCAATACTTCGTAATCATTTCTGATCTTTTTGAAGTCGTATTGCGGTCGCTTTAAAGAATAGTGACGAACTTGACCGAGTCTCCTAGGTATGCTCACATTACTCATCTCCTCTCTGATCAAATATCATTCAAACAACTCGGTGGCAAGCCTGCAATCATCTAAATTCACTACTATTTAATTCTTGGTGCTTGTCGGGTATTTCGCAGCTTGTCTCCGACAGGGCGAAATTTTTACTAGCCTGGATTCCAGCAACAACGGACTAAACTATGTAGATAGAGAATAGAGAACACCACGGAGATAGAGAATGGACTAACCTATAGGAATAAACGAGTATACTATGTCAAGATGATGAACGAATAGCTAAGTGAGCTGCACTCTTCAACAAAAATTACCGAGATTTGTCAATGGAATGAGAAATTTCAAAGCTCGAGGCCCACAGCCCACAGGTTAGAAAATGTTTAACGCAAATGGTTCATTATTTTTTGTTACATGATACCCAGTAGGATAAATTAGAAGTTAAGCTTAGTGAAAAACCACTGGTTCTTGCCAGCTCGGTGCTTCTCTTCAAATGCCTTCTTGATCTCCTTCTTAGCATCCTCTCGGGCAGAAGATTCCTTGAAAGTATCGGTGGAAACAACTCCCTTAAGCGAATCCAGTTCAAAAGTGTATCGAGTAGGCATCAGATGGTTGTAGTTGACAACCTTGACGAATGGCTTGATCTTAGTTCGCTTAGCAACCTTCTTTTCGCTGTGCTTTTTGGTCACCTTAAGAGGGTATCGCTCAATTCCGGCAACGAGAGCATGTCCGAAGGGATGAGACTTGGAGCCTTCATCATGAGGCTTGACGATGACAACCTTCTTACCGGCGTAACGGCCGCGAACGACGATGGCTAGAAAGTTAGTTTTCTGTTCAACAAATGACAACGCTAGTATGCCAAACACTCCTAAAAGCGATCATTTACAGAATAAAACAGCTTTTTGGACTGAAATCCTCTTCATGAAAGATCGGTCGAATCATTTGTTTTAAGAACAGCACATCGCTAATAAAACGGATGTTCATTTGTTCTCTCAACCTTAAACTGGTTCGCAGTTCTTCAAGGACTATCGGCCGCAATGAGTAGGGGTTCTCTGGATCACGAGGGATCTTCTCAACGAAAACCTTAACAATCCAGCATCCTATCAACTCAGCTTCTTTTCCTACTTACCAACTTTGCCAGGTTTCAAGAACTTAGCCATTTTTTTATTTGTCGTAACAGTCGTGAGTAGTCTGTTCACAATCTGTCTTCCACCTGTAGATGCAATAGAGGGGATGAAGTGAAAAATCCCAAGAGAGTCTGCGTGACTGGCTTCCTAAATGGTATTAATGCCTATATGGGAAATAATACTACTCCATAGCCCTAACTCCTATTGCCGTACACGTTACTTCCAAATCGTGATGCGGCTGTGCTTGGTTCTCTACTATTATACTCTTACTGCAAAGCTTTGTTTTGGTTACCGTGACAACCTTCATTGTTTACTAACTGCCGAATCCTGAAACTCTACATTGGAGATCAAGTACACTAAGGTAAGGATATATGTTAGAACCGAATGTGCAGAGCTTGGGTGTAAGTTTCCATACAGATTACTAGTATCGACCATGTCAACTAGGCGAACTGATTCTCCTAGAGAGACTAAACTTCCTTTGTAAGTAAATTTAGGGACTGTGATTGTAATTGGAGATGGAAGTGTATACGGTACAGAAGCCAATCTAATCTACTAAATGGTAGAGATCGTGGAATGAGCATTACAATCGAAGCATTTCCCTATTAGGTACTTTGATGCAAACCGGTTGGAGTTGGGAACTGAAGTTTAAACCGGAGTCTGCGAAAGTTTACTACCACTACTACGACCTTACGTTTACCCTTGCAAGGTTCCAACCGTTCATTAACAGATTGCTAACCAATAGTTGGGACTCTTCGGATCCAAATAGAAACCCTCCTCCAATGCCGTTTCCCCCCGACTACCACGCAGAATCCACTACTCCAACTTCCATCCGGTCAGTGACTGGAAGTCCAATCAAAACCAGTTTCCATTCACGAAACCTGTCTTCACTGGCCGCTAGTACTGATGATCCCAGAATAACAGAACTGTTGGAAATCTCCAAAGACCTTAAGACGCAAACCTATTCCGTAGATTCGTCAGTCCGAGAAGCCCTCGTTGAATTCGGAAGTCTTGCTCATAGATCTAGAGATAATGCTGTGGCTCTGGCCCAGCTCCGAGACCAACTAAAGAGAACTGAATCAGTGGTCTCAAGCACCGACACCCGAATCCAAGATAACTTATTTGAGCTTCAGACTTCTTTGAGTACTCAAAAAGACTCTCAGGCCACTTTAGGGACTGTGACTGATGCATTGCTTGATTCTACTAAGAATATTGGTAGACAAATTCAAACTTATGACACTCGAGTGAGCTCTTTAATTAAGACCATATCATCTTCATTAGCACCAGGATCAACAGTTTCGGAAAAATCCTTGAGATCTGCGGTTGACGAAATCTTGACTGAATTGAATTCACATTATCAGGATCTTAATCAGACAGTATGTAGTCTGAAGGAGGCAATGTCCAATCTGCAGCAGAACCCTGAGTTTGATGATCGTCTCTCTTCACAGCTGTCTAAACTAGATGGTTTATCTAATCTTTCTCAATTAAAAGACCTGGCCCAACTGGATGAACTGAAAGAGCTAAAGAATCTAGCTGATCTGGAAGAGTTAAGGAACCTAACTGAGCTGAAAGAGTTAAAGAACCTAACTGAGCTGAAAGAGCTAAAGAAACTAAATGAGCTCTCTAAATTGGACAAATTATCGCAACTCGAAGACTTACCACTAAAAGACACATTAACTCAACTTTCACAGTCTCTGTCGGCTCTGAATTCCAATCAACAAACCGATCAAAGCTATTCTAAGGCCCAGAAGCTTCTTGAGGACGTAAAACGTTCTTTAGTCTCAACCTTAGACGAACATCATAAGAGCAACGTCAGCGAGACACGTGAATTGTCGCAGAGCCTTCAGAATATTCATAGCTCTCATCTGGATCTTTCCAAGACTTCATCAAGTAATAGCATCAAGGGGTTAGCTGAGATCAAAGAGTTGCTGACGCAGATGGAACCAGTCCTTGAAAACCTACGAGAAAGCTCGTCAAATACGTTGAAAGGTGTTGAAAACATATCCAGCGAGATTAAGGACAAGTCACTTTCTGATACCAACGACTTGTTCACTCAGAAGCTTGACAAAATATTTCAGCTTGTAGAATCAAACTCCACCGCCTCTGAGAAGTCCATCGCAGCACTTAAACAGGAGATGAGCGTACTGTATAAAGACTCTCACCAACAAAGCACCGACAACTTAGATTCAAAGAATGCAGAATTGTTGAAGACTCTTCAGGATCAAACGAACGAGCTCAAGGCAATATTGGAAGGTCAAGCCCATAAGGCCCTGAATAGCGACGACTTAAGCTCAGCAGTTTCCCCTATCCTTCAGAAGCTCAGCACTGTAGAGGATCATCAAAGTTCTTATACTAGCGAGCACTCACAGTTAGTCACCACTCTGTCGTCCCAAGTTGAAAGTGTCAGTAAGAAGCTTGAGCTATTGCACGAATTAAGGGAGGACGTCAGTGGAATGAAGACATATCAATCCAACAGTCTGGAGGAGGCTAATGAGAAACTGCTCGCTGGAATCAGAACATCTCTTAAGGAGAGTCAGGACCTCTTAGCGGAGAAAGATGCAAACAAAGACCCAGAAATCATCCAGCATATCCACACACTTTCATCAAAATACGATGATGCACATAAGGTGATGGCCACATTGGTTGAATCTAGGTATAAACAGATCGAAGACTATATGTCAAAGAACTCTCATGAAGCGTTGCAAGAGCAATTTACTCGTGCGCTTAGCGCTCATGAAGAAGAAAGGACGAAGAGTGAACCGAATGAAATGCCTAAACTCATTTCAGACCTTGGGAAGAGTGTTGAAAATCATCACACTGATCATACAACCCGTCAAGAAAAGACCTTGAACTTACTGTCGGGGATAAATTCCACAGTCGAATCTAAAATCACTGGCCTTGAAACCAAAGTGTCATCTTCGAACCAGAAAGCTGAAAAGGATATATCCTCACTTCAAGCAGACGTGAGGTCGCTTATTGACTTGCAATATGGAGAAAGTGCAGAATCAAAGGACCGATTGACGAAGCTATGTGACCAACTGAAAGATCTATCCACGGTAGAAGAACGAGCCATAACAGCGGAAAAGAAGCTTGAGGTTGCTGAACAGAAGCTTCAGGATATCAGCGAAGGCAAGGTCGCTACGATGATCGAACAGCAGCTCCAGCAATTTGAAGCAGGGGTCGAAAAGAAGCGGGAAGAGAAGAGACTGCTTCAAGAAGAATTGGATAAGATGGGATCCGACAAGACCGCTTTAGCAGAATGCATTCAAGAAATGCGAACAGAATTAAAGATGAAATATGACCAGTTTTCCCAGTTAGAGCAAAGGATCAATGGATTCGAATCCAGGCTCAATGAATCCCTGATTGAGCGATCCAAGGGTATTCTGGGTTCGACTACCATGGCTATCATAAACAACAGTAATGGACCAGGCACTCCAAGTGGTAGACGGCCATTGATCTCGTTATCCGGCATATCTGGCAGTGGAGCACGAATCAGGAACCAGTCCATGGGTCCAGAAGAGATGCAGCTGACAGCAGACGGCAAAGAGAATGAAGACGGTGAGCTCAGGATCTCGAAGCAACGCAGTCTTGCCAAACATCGCAGTGTCAGCTTGTTTGTTGACCCTAACCAAGTACCCAACTGATTCCAGCCTAGTCCATCTGATGGACAAAAGTACATGAACAGAGATTAAGTTATTTTAATGCGCAATGAGCCTATATCCATGTTTCAAGCCACATCCAATCCTCCTAGACTTAGTTGCTTGGCTGTAAGCTCAACAACTCGAGTGACTGTTACTCCGATAACCGCACAAATCAGATTGGGAGCTTGAGGTAGATGAATGATTTGGGCAGGAATTGAACTGTCACGACCATCAATGGTCATAGATTTTACCGACTTCATATCATTGTCCAAACTGAACACAATCCTCGACAATTCATCCTTTCCTGCGATTCCTTCACCAGTAAACTTGGTATAAGCCTCTTTCAGCCCCCATAATGAATAGAACATAATTTGAGGATGGTCACAAGAAATTACGGCAGCCTTCTCTTGAGGTGAGAATACTTGTGAAGACTTTAAAAATGACTCAATTACTGGCTCGCTGATATCTGCCAGATCAACCCCTACTCGTTTTCCACTCTTCTTGCACAACACTGATCCTACAAACCCTCCATGATTCGAAAGATTGAAGTCCCAATCTGGACGTTTCGCAAGACACGGTCGCCCTCGATCAGTGTACTCAATCAATCCATTCTTATCTTCGGTAGCTCCAACAGAGAGTCGAGCATAATATGACTGGACTAAGTGTGAACCCAGATACATTTGAGCGTCCTCCAGTTGTTTGAACTTCGCAAGCCGGAACTTTCGGGATTCGTTGAGAACTAATAAGAGATCATCGTCATGGATGTTTAGATTTCGGGTGTCAAAGATGTGAACGGATGTCATTGCATCATATTAGATCTTATTAAAATCAGTATACATCATCACCATCTGTTAGTGAGTTTAACTTAGGAATACCCGCGATTCACTAAGAAATTGAGATTCAGTCACGTGTTTATTGGCACGTGGAATATGCTTCCATCAAAGAAGCCTGAGAGATTAGATGATCTTATTTAGCATTGTTGGCGAATCCGCCATGATTAGTTCATAGAATACATTTGTTATAAATAAATTCATATCAATTAATCTCTCCAGTATCCCCAATTTGTAATCAACAGCTTCCAGTGCAAGGATTCAAGCAATCCACTAACCCCAGACTGCCAAGGAACCTCCAAATTGAGATTGAGAAATAGAAGAGACCGCTTGTGGAAATGCAGGATCAAATGCTTGAGCATATAAATAAGATTTAGGACCTGTACCGTATTCAGAATCGGGACCTTTCGCAACGTTTACGCCAGGGTTTCTCATAGCGCTCACGCCTGAATCAAGATTTCTCATAGCGTTCACGGAGCTCACAGATCTCACAGAGTTTACAGGGTTCGCAGAGTTCGTCAAACTCATAGAGTCACCTCTGTTTACTTTAGAATGAAATACAGGACCAGCTGACACACTCCGAAAATTGTTAGGACGATGCAATTGAGCCATACTAGACCATGATTGTGATGTCGAGCCAGATACCGTCCGGTGGTGATTAGAGTTAGGAGTATATGGCTGAGACTGATTCAAACTATCGATAGCCCTGTCGATTTCTAAATGTTAGTGTACAGTTCGATACATCACTTGAAGTCATTTTTTTTCAACCCACTCTGTCATCACTCTTTTACTCACCCTCAATCTGAGCACTAAATGCCACAGTTGGTACTCGGACAGCTATCAGTTAGTAAACAACCACTCATTCTCACACTCCTCTCTTTATTGTACTGCTTACAGTCTGCCCCATTGGACCAAATGCTCTTGCTAAAAGGATCAAATTTCATGGTCCAATGCAAAACAACTCCCCTACCAGAGCTAGATGCAGCCAGTCAAGCTCTGTTACTCCTGCTTTATACGCTTTGTATTCTTCTGTTTTGCCCACAGGATCCCGGCAGGTTTCTGGAGCAACACACTGAGAATGTATACCAGTAGGTGACCGCCCGGCGAGAAGTTCGGGAAGGCTGAAAAATTATGAGTATTGAGAAGACACAACAGAAAGAGGGTTTAATACCAGTTATTACCACTACGGACGCGTATTCAGTAGAGACAAGACACAAGGGGTTGCGAGTAGGACTGTGAGGAGAGTTGCAGAAGGATTTAGCAGTACTGATCAGGGATTTCAGAATTGTGAGTAACAATGTCTTTCGGTTCTACTGCTTCTGCCACGGAAATTAATACCTCCAATGACAAGGTGGTAGCAAATCCTCCTGAGGACTCAGTATCAGACTTGGCATTTTCGCCACAAGCTGAATTACTAACGGTTGCGTCCTGGGATAAAAAGGTTCGAATATATGAATTAAATGCCCAAGGAGACACTCAAGGAAGAGCATTATATGAACATCAAGGTCCGGTGTTAACTACCCGATTCATACCCGATGGTTCGAAAGTAGTGTCAGGAGGAACAGACAATGCGATCCGAGCATTTGACCTACAATCCAGTCAGGCTGCTCAGATTGGACAGCATGATTCTGCAGTATCTGCGGTTCGAGTGACTGAGATTGGACAATCTGCAGGACCAATTGTGATTTCAACTTCTTGGGATAAGACTTTGAAGTATTGGGATATGCGTCAACCACAACCGGTGTCGACTATTCAGCTTCCTGATAGAGCTTATGCGATGGATACTCAGAAACAACTGCTAGTAGTTGCCACCGCTAATCGACAGATCTGTCAAATTGACCTGTCCAATCCTGGATCTATCTTCCAGACTGTAGCCAGCCCGCTTAAATGGCAGATCAGGGCTGTATCGTGTCAACCTGATGGCACTGGGTATGCGTTAGGGTCTATTGAAGGACGATGTGCCATCCAATATGTTGACCCGGAACGACAGAAAAATAGTGGGTTTGCGTTTAAATGTCATCGAGACTCCAAAGCGCCTCCTCAAGTGCCTAAGCCGACCTCAATTATTTATGCTCTTAATGCTATTAGTTTCCATCCATTGTATGGAACGTTTTCTACTGCTGGATCGGATGGATACTTCCACAATTGGGATAAGGATTCAAGATATCGATTACGAGGGTCTGGAGATGTTGGTGGTACCATTCCTACTGCTGCGTTCAATCGCAATGGTCAAATTTTTGCATATGCTATCTCATATGATTGGAGTAAGGGCCATCAGTTTAACACTCCACAGTACCCTAATATGATCAAATTGCATCCAGTGTCTGATGAAGAAGTCAAGCCAAAGCCCAAAAAGTGATGACTTTTTAGCAGTGGAGAGACGATGTAGAAATATTAACGACTTCTTTTTTTTTTTATTTGTTTGTTTGCTTGTTTGTTTGTTTTCTGCTCTTGGCGACGACTAGTTAATGCACTTTTGCGAACATAATTCAAGTTATGTACAGACTAGATCTTACGATTAGCAAGTTAAATGCATCAATTACTTACACACAATGTGATAGCTAGTGGTATCAAAACCAAGATCAAAATCCAAACCCAAAAATCAATAAATCAATAATAAAACATGAACAAAGAACGTGTAGCAAGTCATGAAACTTTGCTTTCGAGGCTTCAGATCAATATGATACTGAAATAACCTCCATCAGTTAGTATTTTCCTCAGTTATCCGTCACAATATGCACCTCAAGTCTCAGTAGCTCCGTTTCAAGCATCCTCGTAACTGGTAGCTAAACAGCTTTGACGTCTGGGACGTAACGGAGACATAATTGGAACCGTACCCGGAGTAGATGAAGTGTGCTGTTGATAGAACTGAGAGCTAGGAGGAGAACATGATCCCAAATGAGGAGTGGCAGGGGCTGGTTCAACAGTCTTGGTAGCACTTGCTCTTCTGCCGGCTAGATTTGGAGCAGCATGAAGTTTAGAAGTAGTTTCTGGGTCCACTATTGATACCTCACTTTCAAACGGATTATGAAGCTTTGGAGCATCATCTGAAGGACTCGGTTCGAGAACTGTCTCATCATAAGGATGAGTAGCACCTACTGTGGATGGCTTCCCTGCCTTGGATAAAGCATAATCTCCAGAGTCGAAATATTTGCGATCCTTGAGCTTCTTCTGAAGAAGGTCTGTTCTCGATGGTAGACGTCCATACAATTTCAACAACCGTTCTTCTTCTGGAGTTGAAGCCATAGCCATTTGTAGTGAGATATAGTGATCAAGGCAGAATTGAGGAGGAGCCAAAAACAACTGGCCTAGTAGTGTTCAGTAGTTAGTCCAACAGTTGACCGTTAGCTTTGCTTGACCACAAACAAAACCCACCAAAAAAAACAAAAAAAACAAAAAAAAGACTATTGAGCTAAAATATGGCACAAAAGCTCAGAATCTTGGCAGCGTCAACAGTGGACTGATTGTCAAGCAGTCTCAGTGAAGGCAATAGAAAGAAATAGAAAGGAATAGAAAGAAATAAAAGAAATAAAAGAAATAAAAGAAATAAAAACTGAATAATCGTATCAACCAAACCGGGATCGTGTGCTAATTATTAAATAGCAACGGCCTGACTCTAATCTTAGCCCAATAGTGTGAAGCTATGTGGACTTTGACTTGTGTGCGTTTAATTTGCTGTTACGATCCAGTTCCAATACCTCGATAGTGTTATTTGTTTTTCACACTTAACAGCTCCCAGCAACCTTTTTCGAAGGTGGTAACAATTCACTAGCTCTGCTAGCTATAGTCGCTAGATGTAGTTGCTAGCTGTGGTTGCTCTCGTTCTAGCTTTGGCTTTCGTAACCCGCTACTCAGTGTCTTGTCAACTTGGCGATCCCCTCAATATAAGGTTTTTTTATATCTCTCACTCGACGCCGTCAATGCCCACTTTAATCGCCGCCAGTTGATTGACAAGATAGCGCGCCGCTACTTGACCGTACTGTGGCATACAAGCTTGGGGAACCGGTATCTGGATGCGGTCGGCAATGGTATCTGTAGTTTAATGCGCCCTTGTACCGCCAACCTGTGAAATGTCAGACATGATTCCGCATGATGACCAAAGGTTTGGCTCAAGGGGCCATCAAATCGAGAGGGGAGGATCGACTTAGGGTTTGTATGAGGAGTAAAGGTGGTTGATGAGGAGGGGAGTGAGGGGAGGGAATACGATTAGAAACATGTTTCGAGCGTGACTAGTATCACTTGTAAGAACTGGCTGGTAGTAATACTAGATGACAGTTAGATCAGACTTGAGAGTTGATGTCTAGGTGTCTTGTATGAAGATACTGTACTACACTTTTTGGTTCTTATGTATGGCGTTGGATAGTACTATGCAATGTGCTTATTTACGGCATTTAATAGTACTGTGTGCTGTGTGCTGTGTGCTGTGTGCTGTGATACTACTGTGGTGCTGTTGTATCGGGGCATTGTGATACTGATACTGTGATACTGCAGTACGTGCTGGAACTGTGCGGTCCAGTAGTATATTGCGGAACCGTGCCCTGTACTATTGTGTGGACCTGCTGTAGTGCTGTGCTGCGTACGGCCTCTCATTCTCCTCTCAACCTTAACTTACGCCCAAATCTTGTTTCTCCTTCGTGAATCGCCTTCCTCCTCTAAGGAGGGTTAGATTGGCGGTCACGCACCCTGGACACGCAACCTGGTCATGCGGGAAACCTGATCAAACAAGGGCCCCGATCACAAAGGAAGTTAGGCATACGGAGGGGTAGCCAGAGGGGCAGCTAGATGGGGTAAGGAGTAAGGAGGAGAGGGTAGAGGGAAGAGGGTAGAGGGAAGAGGGTAGAGGGAAGAGGGTAGAGGGAAGAGGGAAGAGGGAAGAGGGTAGAGAGAGGGGTTAATAGCAAAGGGCAGCAGAAGGTAGAGGGGCGGAGGCTGTCAGTGGTAAGAAGCTCTCAGTATCGCTTGAGGGTTATGTACTGGGTTTACGGGTGGTATGGGATGTCCGTATACTTAATTTTGAGACAAGGCACCTTATCTCATCCGAGCTTTGGTAGTTTGTATCAGTCATCTGGGCCTCTATCAGTTTGTCTATAGTGTGTATTCTATCGGTTAATCAGTAGTATAGATTATCAGTTAATCAATAGTATCTTGCCAAGTTTTAGTCTGTCCCTACCCTAACTATTACCTACATGGTGTGGTTGGCCCGCGCGCCCATTGTGACAACGAAATAACTCCCACAGTAGATAATAAGAACTTCAATGCACAATATTAATTTATCGAGAAAAAAAACCTCCACACTAATAAGCACTCCAGTACAGTACTCCAGCACAGTACTCCCATACAGCACTCCCATACATACTCCAGTACAGCACTCCCATACAATACTCTCATACAATACTCCAGTACAGTACTCCAGTACAGTACCCCAGCACAGCACTCCAGCACAGTACTCCAGCACAGTACTCCAGTACAGTACCCCAGCACAGCACTCCCATACAGTACTCCCATACAGTACTCCCATACAGTACTCCCATACTGCTCTCCCTTACATCGCTCCAGTACCGAGCATCAAAATCCCACTCCCGCACTCGAACGTTGGCTATTGCGTTGAGTTAACACCTGCTTCAACCGCACAGCTACTCCCGCAATCCGTTCCTAGCCGGGTTGTACCTGCGCAGCATCCACAATTCTGCACCTACATCAGCACGATCTCTGTACTCAATCACAAGCACCGAATTAATGTCTACTCAGATCCCAAAGTCCGCGGCAAGCCAAGCAAGCTAAGCAAGCCAGGGGGCCTTCTACTCTTTGCATCCCATTTACTTTACTCCCTCAGACGCGCCCCCAAGCGTCGCGTCCTGCAGTTCTAGCACTTTTAGCACGGGGTGGTGGTAATTAATATTCCAAATCTGGCAAGAGCATTAGCCCAGCCGCACCACGCAAGATTGTAAGATGGACCCCCTTCGTAGCGTAGGCGGAAGGGTAGCTATAATAGTGAGAGAATGGCCAGAAGGAGAGGTAAAGCATAACACAATCAATAGAATCAACAGAATCGAAAAAGACATTGGGTTGATTAGACGATAAACTGGCGTAAAAGCCTAACAAAGGGCGGAGTTTGTTGTAGTTTGGCAAAATAATTTTTTTTTTTTTTTTGGGGAAGACTAGTTACCAGTGCCAAAAGGTGGGTGTCATTAAGGGGTTCTACGATCGATTATAATATTGTCCGCGAGCAAAGGGAGATCTCGATTGCGCGGAAATAGAAAAAGTTGTTAATTGTGACACGAGCCCGCTGTACGTTGACTAGGCGATTTTACGTTAAACCGGACGATTTTACGTTGACTAGGCGACTTTACGTTGAACCAGAAGATTTTACGTTGATTAGGCGATTTTACGTTGACCAAGTGATCTAGTTACGCTCATCAAGGTCAGGGAATATAACCGGATTGATCTGTTATCCACGTGGTTAGGCTGTGTTTGATACACTGCCAGTTCGAATTGTAAAACTAGACTTCTTCATCGGACATAAACCCATTACACATCAAAGATGCGTGCTGCTCGTCCAAACCTTCATCTCAACCTCACTAGGTCAAACTTTGCTGAGCCACCAGATCTAGAGCTGTCAGCTTCTGGCCGTTTAGTATCTCCAGCACCTCAAACCCCCTTGGGTCAAATGGCATTCACTCCTGGTTCTCAACCCGGATCACGGTTGCAACGATTCGACTCGGTGTCATCATCTGCAACTGCGTGGTCCGACGACCAATCCGAAGATCTGTCACAGCCAATGAACAAACACACAGATAATTTTTGGCCCCAAGAAGATGACGACTTATTACTGACAGTTTATCAGGAATATATCGATAACCCCACCGCCGCCCCATTTGCAGGCAGGATTCCTCCTTCTGGGGTGGTACACAAGGTTGCTCAGAACACCTCTAAGATTGCCCGCTCTGAGGGCCGTCAGTTTCAACATTCACTGTCATCGATTCGTAAACGTCTACTGCTTCTATGCAACCGATCCTATTCCGAAACAGCTGGCAATGTACCTTGCAGAGTTGGCTCCGCGGGCCCAGTATCTCGGTCTGCATCTCCGCTGATGTCTGGTGGCTTCAGTGGTCCTCTAGAGGATAACTTACAGTGTATGACCCCTCGAAGGTCGGAATCTCCAGACAGTAGCTTCTTAGGACCTCCGTCTGCAACCAGCGGCAGCTTTGCTCCAAGACTGGGAACCTGGCTATGGTCTCAACAGCAACAACAACATCATCACAATCAATCCATGGCTCTGGGTGGAGGAATTGCTGCATTATCTCCTTTGCCTACTCCTGAAAGGAATCAGACAGTGTTTGATCGTCCATTAGCTTCACCGTTCCATGATCAATCTTATAATCATGGCAGCTCTCATTCATCACATACCAACAGTGATAACACCTCTGACCACAATATCGCAGTCGATAATCCAACAAACGACGGTGGCTTACACCATCCTAGTCCTGATAGACGGTTAATGGGGAATATCTTACAACAGCAAGTGGAAGGCTCTGCAGTTGATGAAAACCAAACATCTCGACGGAAACGAGACAGTTTGAACATGAAACGAGGCATCAAGTGATGATTTTGGTGACTCTGTTTCGTTGCTTGACGGGAATTTTTCTTCAACAGTGATCCTAACCCGCGGCTGGTCCGAAGGATCATGATGACTATGATGACAGCAATGGTGACGGCAATAACTACGATAGCAATAATGACGGCAATTATTATGACTGATGACCGCGATTACTACGACAGCAATGACGACAACAATGACGACAATTATGACTACAACATCATCATCGACGATAGCAATTACGACGGCAATTGTGATTGTTATGAGGTTTCAAGGACATAAATTAACGCCCGAGCCCTATGCAGCTACAGGAGACCCTGGATGCTAGTGACAACGGCCACGGATGTACACTCAACTGTACCCGAACTCTCTATCAATAGATTGAGAATCACAAACTCATCAATTCCCGTAGACAACTGAAGCTGTCATTCTTCAAGAATGCATTAGATATAGAGTTCAATTGACCTTGGTTTCCAACCTAAATGAGCACTTACCCGTATAGCATGCATGTTAGCTTGATTATTGGATTGTAAATCCTATTGATGGATTGACTGATTGCAAGTCTCATCGTATATGGGTTAGGGTTGAACACCAGAACAACACGGCTGAACACCAAGCGGCTGGCGGATTTTTTTTTATCGAGAAAAAAAAAAAAAAATTGGCAGTTTTTTTTGGGTTTTGGTTTGCGACCATTTCATAACTCACTTCAATACCTGGTTTCCCCCTTTCAATTCTAACCCTTAGGAACCATGGGAGTAACTTTCAATACTCTTGAAAGAGAAAATAGGTACAAGAACCCTTCAAATGAAGGTGCTCACTATCCATTACTCCAAACAGCAGTCAAACCTCACATTGGATCATTCAATGCTCTGACCGAGGGTCCCGAAGGAGGGCTGCTGAATTTGGCTGTTAAGGACATTGGAGAGAGAGTTGCATTCGATAGTAATGATCCTGAACGATTGGGCAATAAGATAAAATGTAAGTTTTTCTCTTTTTTACTGGTTGTGCTTTTTTGTTTTTTCAAACTAACTCGTTTTTTCCAGTTCGAATAGAATCAGTTCAGATCGGTAGACCCGCAGTGTCTGCTCGAGATAAATCCACTTTGAACCGAAGAACTTACCCTTCTGAATGCCGAGAGCGAATGACCAGTTATAGAGGTCGATTGATGTTAAAATTTGTATACTCAGTCAATGACGGTCCCGAAATCACTGAAAACAGAGAGGGTGGGCTTATTCCAATCATGTTGTCAAGCAATCGTTGTCATCTCGAGGGCATGAGCCCTGCTGAATTGGTTGCTCATAAGGAAGAATCAGAGGAACTTGGTGGATATTTCGTCATTAATGGAATTGAAAAGCTTATTCGAATGTTGATTGTTCAGCGACGTAACCACCCAATGGCCATCATTCGACCATCGTTTGTAAATAGAGGAGCATCCTATTCACACTTTGGTGTCCAGATTCGCAGTGTCCGCCCAGACCAGACCTCTCAAACAAATGTTCTGCATTATTTAAATGACGGTAATGTCACCTTCCGATTTTCATGGCGCAAGAACGAGTACCTTATCCCCGTGACTCTCATTCTACGAGCATTAGTTGACACCAATGATCGAGAGATCTTCGACGGAATAGTGGGCAGTGACACTTCAAACTCTTTCCTTACCGATAGGTTGGAATTACTGCTCAGAAGCTCAAAGGCCCAAGGAGTCTCTTCGCGACAGGAAACTCTGGCATTCCTGGGTGAGAAGTTCAGAGTTGTGATGGGTGCAGCTGCCGATGTTCCTGACTATGAGATTGGCAAGGAAGTGATTCAAAGAATTGTGCTTGTACATCTTGGAGATGATAACCGGGCAAAATTCAGACTGCTAATGATGATGGTCAGAAAGTTGTATTCTCTTGTTGCCGGAGAGTGCTGTCCTGACAATCCAGATTCCGCTCAGCATCAGGAGATTCTTCTCGGAGGCTTTCTCTATGGAATGATAATTAAGGAGAAAATCGAAGAGTACCTCAACAACTTCCGACTACAGATTGTAGCGGATGTTAATCGTGGAAGTGCGGTGAATTTCTTTGACCCGAAGTATATCCAAAGAGTTTTCTTGAAGATGAACGAAAACATCGGACCAAAGTTACAATACTTCCTTTCTACCGGTAATCTAGTATCACAGTCAGGTCTGGATATGCAGCAGGTATCTGGATACACTGTTGTTGCAGAGAAGATCAACTTCCATCGGTTCATTTCTCATTTCCGAATGGTTCATCGTGGTTCTTTCTTTGCCCAACTGAAGACCACTGCGGTGAGAAAGCTTTTGCCGGAGTCTTGGGGATTCTTATGCCCTGTACACACCCCTGATGGGTCTCCATGTGGATTGTTAAACCATCTTGCTCACAAGTGTGAAATTGCTACCAGTTTATGTGACGTTAGCGGTGTAGCACCAGCTTTACAAGCCCTGGGAGTGGAAAGTGCAGATTCTTTAAGCAGTGGGCCTTCTAACTGCTGTGTGCAGCTTGATGGCCGCATCATTGGATATACATCTCATGAAAATGCTCACAAGGTAGCAGACACCTTAAGATACTGGAAGGTGGAACAGAACTCAGAGTTTAACATTCCTAAGCAGCTGGAGATCGGTCTTGTTCCTCCTTCAATGAACGGCCAGTACCCTGGGTTGTTTTTGTTTTCTACTCAAGCGAGAATGGTCCGTCCAGTTCGATACTTGGCAACTGACAAGCAAGATTGGGTAGGACCTTTTGAACAGGTGTATATGAACATTGCGGTGACCCCGGAAGAAATTGAAAAGAAGGTTCATAGTCATGTTGAGTACTCTCCTACAGACATCTTCTCGATTTTGGCAAACATGACTCCTTTCTCTGATTTCAATCAATCTCCACGAAATATGTACCAGTGCCAGATGGGTAAGCAGACCATGGGTACCCCAGGAACAGCACTAGCTCATCGATCTGATAACAAGTTATATCAGCTACAGACTGGACAGACTCCAATTGTTAAGGCAGGTCTTTACGATGAGTATGGGCTTGATGAATTTCCTAACGGCACAAATGCGGTAGTTGCAGTTATCTCATATACTGGTTATGATATGGATGACGCTATGATTCTTAACAAGTCAGCATTGGAAAGAGGATTTGGCCACGGATCGGTGCTCAAGGTTGAAAAGGTTGACTTGAGTCTGAAAAGACGACGGGGCGACCCTATCACTCAGCACTTTGGGTTCGGTAACGATTCTTGGCCCCAGCAATGGCGAGAGAAGCTCGATGTGGATGGGCTCCCACAGATTGGAGCTTTGTTAGAGGAAGGAGACCCCATTGTAGCATATTACGATGAGACGTTGAGTAAGACTAAGGTCAAGTTATACAAGTCAAGCGAAGCAGCTTATGTCGACGAGGTGAAACTGCTAGGAGATGATGCAGGGGATCAAGAATTCCAGAGCCTGACAGTCAAGCTACGAGTCAATCGATCTCCTAACATCGGAGACAAATTTTCATCGCGACACGGTCAGAAGGGAGTGTGCTCGCAAAAATGGCCCACGATTGACATGCCATTCAGTGAAAGTGGGATCCAACCAGATATCATCATTAACCCTCACGCTTTCCCATCGCGAATGACAATTGGTATGTTTGTAGAAAGTTTGGCCGGAAAATCGGGAGCTTTGCATGGAATCGCTCAAGAGAGTACCCCATTCATGTTCAGCGAAGATAATACTGCGGCCGACTACTTTGGAGATCAATTGAGAAAGGCTGGTTACAACTATCATGGTAATGAGCCCATGTACTCCGGAGCGACTGGAGAAGAGTTACGGGTAGACATTTATATCGGAGTTGTGTTCTACCAACGACTGCGTCATATGGTAAATGACAAATTCCAGGTTCGATCTACTGGACCAGTTAACAGACTGACGATGCAGCCAGTTAAGGGACGAAAGCGATCTGGTGGAATTCGAGTAGGAGAAATGGAACGAGATGCATTGATTGGACATGGAGCCGCCTTCTTACTTCAAGACCGTCTGCTCAATTGTAGTGACTACACCAAAGCACATCTGTGTAAGGACTGTGGTTCCATTCTCACCACTCAGTCTTCAGTTCCTCGAGTTGGGTCGTCCACGGTCATTAGATGTCGCCGATGTGCTGACAAGGTTGGGTCTGTAGTATCTGATTCTAGTGTTTGGGAGGATGGACTTGGAAATCGTTATCTAGGAGGAGACAATATCGCTACCGTTGCCATTCCATTTGTACTCAAGTACTTGGATTCAGAGCTTCTTGCCATGGGTATTCGAATGAAGTTCAATTCTACTCCTGCTTGATCACGAGAAGGAAAATTGCATGTATTCTATGTACTATTTAATTGTTATTTGAACCATAGATTATCAGATCATAATATAGTACCCTTTCTCTTCTAACCAATGAACACGCCTGCATTTCTGAACTGTCATCACCAACCCTTTTACCTGGTCGCTCACTCTTATCGCGCGCTTGGCCCCCCACTCAAATCAAAGCAAAAAGTTTCACGATGGGGGGCCGGCACGGCGTGACGGGTCGCGATAAATGACAGGTCAGCAAGGGAATTCTGACAGTAAGATTTGACTGAGAAGTGTAGGATTGAAGGATTGGAGAACCGGAGTTGAGTAGTGAGGATTTGAATAGGACGCTCAGATGTGCTAAGGGGGCTGTGAAAAGCGCGGGGTTTATTCAGTGTTTATATAGTTGGTGACATCACAAACTAGGATTTTGACCCGGGTGGAGAGCGCGAACGGGAGGATATCTTTGGAAAGGCAAAGCTTGTTAGGCGATTCCCTCAAAGCAGAGAGCCAGACGAAACAAAAATAAATTGTGGCGATACTGAGCGACTTTTTCTTGGACGGTATTAAGCGACGTTGTCTTGTTGGATAGTATTGAACGATGGAGCTCTCTGATATTCCTGCTGGTAGTCGGCCCAGTACGCGGCAAGCTACCCCATCAGCGTCATTTTCTACCATTTCAGTAGAGGAAACAGTAAGAAGACTTCATACGTCTTTAGACCGAGGACTAGAGTCATCACAAGATGCCAATTATCGACGGAGTGTCCATGGAGCCAACGAGATGACAGGAGAAGAGAAAGAGAGCCTATTAAAACGGTTTGTGGGACAATTTTACGAGGATCCATTGATTATCTTACTGATAGCATCAGCTGGGGTTTCATTTGTTATGGGGAACCATGATGACGCTCTGTCAATTACCCTAGCAATTATAATTGTAGTCACGGTCGGATTTATTCAAGAATATCGATCTGAGAAGAGTTTAGAAGCTCTCAACAAGCTTGTGCCTCCTTCAGCCCATCTAACGCGTGGAGGCATGGCTTCGTCAGTACTGGCGTCAAATCTAGTCCCAGGAGATCTGGTCCATTTCTCTGTCGGTGACCGCATTCCTGCTGACGTGAGACTAACTGAGGCTGTACATTTAGAAGTCGATGAGAGTAACCTTACTGGAGAAACTAACCCCATTCATAAGACTGTTGATACCTTGACCGCAACTTTTGGCCAGCTTCCGGTGTCGGAGCGTGTCAACATTGCATATCTTGGAACTTTAGTTTGTGCGGGTAAAGGAAGTGGAATAGTAGTCGGAACTGGTCAGCAGACTGAGTTTGGTGTAGTGTTTTCTATGATGAGTGAAATTTCTAAGCCAAAGACTCCTCTCCAAGTCTCAATGGATAAGCTGGGTAAGGAGCTTTCGGTGGTCAGCTTCGCGGTCATTGGTGTCATTTGTTTGATTGGAATTATTCAGGGCCGTGGATGGCTGGACATGTTCCAGATTTCAGTATCACTTGCCGTAGCCGCAATTCCTGAGGGCTTGCCAATTATCGTTACTGTCACTCTTGCTCTTGGGGTTCTGAGGATGGCTGATCAACGAGCTATCATGAGAAGACTACCGTCAGTAGAAACTCTAGGATCAGTTAACGTGATATGCTCTGACAAAACCGGAACCCTGACCATGAATCGAATGACAATAACAAAGCTATGGTCTGTGGACATGGGTCCAAATTCTGCAGCAGCTCCAAGTCCTTGGATGAGTTTAGAGACGTCGTCCGGTTCGTATAAGCCGTTGGCAGTTCCAAATCCTGCTATAGGCATGATCTTACAAATTGGAACTTTCTGTAATAATGCTCGCACTTCCGATGAAACTGGAAAGCATCTTGGTAACCCTACGGATGTGGCACTTTTAGAAGTTTTACCAAAATTCGGACTAGAAGATGTGAGAAATACCCGCTCTCGTATCCACGAGACTCCATTCTCTTCTAAGCGCAAGTGGATGTCTGTGGCAGTGCATAGTGGAGATAAGTCTCAATCGGTTCTTTATGTCAAAGGAGCGTTTGAACGAATCTTCCCCTATTGCAAGAGTTACCTGAACAATGAGGGTAAGGCGGTACCTTTAGACCCATCGCATCAAGACAGTATTCAAAAAGTCGCGGACGCGATGGCCCACGAAGGGTCTAGAGTAATTGCGTTTGCTTATGGAAGTGGTACAGTATCTGATAACCTAAAGGATCTGACACTGGCAGGGTTAGTGGGAATGTATGATCCTCCTCGCCCTGGAGTTGAAGAGTCGATCCGAAGACTGATGCACGGAAGTGTTAAAGTGATAATGATCACTGGTGACTCTGAAGCAACTGCTGCCACCATCGCTAAACAGATTGGCATGCCGCTAAGTGCTGGTGACCGCAGTGTGATGAATGGTGATACTTTAGAGAAACTAACTACTCAAGAATTAGCGGCAGCCATTGACTATGTGACTGTGTTTGCACGAACATCGCCTGAAAACAAATTGAGTATTGTACGAGCACTGCAAGCTCGAGGAGATGTGGTTGGAATGACTGGTGATGGTGTAAATGATGCGCCTGCTCTAAAGCTGGCCAATATTGGAATTTCAATGGGAGAGGGGGGTACGGATGTAGCCAAAGAAGCGGCCGATATGATTCTGGTAGACGATGACTTTTCTACTATCCTAAACGCAATCAAGGAAGGAAAAGCTATCTTCAGTAATATTCAAAGCTTTCTTACATTCCAGCTCTCGACTTCGGTCGCAGCACTTTCTCTGGTGGCTTTGGCCACGTTGTTTGGGCTTGCGAACCCGCTTAATGCTATGCAGATTCTGTGGATTAACATTCTGATGGATGGGCCGCCCGCCCAATCGCTTGGAGTTGAGCCAGTAGATCCAGCAGTAATGATGAAGCCTCCGCGAAGTCGAGATGACCACGTATTGACCCTGCCAGTGTTAAAGCGAGTGTTCCAGTCCGGAGGTATCATCGTACTAGGCACAATGTTTGTATACATTACAGAGATGGCAGACGGGGTGGTAACTGCCCGCGATACAACCATGACGTTTACATGCTTTGTATTTTTTGACATGTTTAATGCTCTATCCTGTCGTTCTTCTACCAAGAGTGTGTTTGAGATCGGCTTCTTCACGAATAAGATGTTCAACATTGCGGTGGGCCTGTCACTTTTGGGGCAGATCTTTGTAATTTACGTTCCATTCTTTCAGGCCATTTTCCAGACCGAAGCTCTCTACTTCACCGATTTACTGTTCTTGGTTTGCATTACTTCAATCGTTTGGATTGTGGATGAGATTCGCAAGTATCAAAAGCGTCGCAACGACTGGCTGACTGGCTATTCCAAGGAGGTATAGATAAAGTAATAGGACGTTAGAAAGATAGACTAATATGTACATTAAGGGTTCAACAATTTGCAAAAGAGACCCCAACTAGCTCAATGACAAAGGACGCCAGCTCATAGTATAACAGAGGATGCCTTTTCTAACCTGTTCATAACTGCTAGACCTTCGTCTGAGAGCTCGATTCCTTCTACAATGATAGCATCCAACTTCAGATTGTCAAGCTGACGAAGAGCGTCGAAAAGATTGTGGGAAATATCAGCACCCGTACTCCCCAAAGAGTGATGATGAACTTCTCCAGACACTTTATCCTGAACCTGATCAAGAACTCCGTTGTCAGCAAAGTGACGAGTAGACAAAATGCCTACGGTTGAATATTTGGGCGTCGATTTATCGCTCAAGAAGTCATAGAGCTTTCCAATTGAGTCTGCTGATTTGACCAGAATAACTGGCGATGATGGTGAATAGTGTTTGTATTTCATTCCGGGAGTCCTGACAGGCTCATCCGATCCAGAGTCAACATGAGCACGGGCTAAGATTACATCTTGCCATTCGGGACCACCGTATTTGCGGAGCTGCTCTAAGGAAACACCCCCTGGCCTCAATAACATTGGAGGATTGCTGAGGCCATCTACCACCGATGATTCTACTCCTACATCACAAGGCCCACCATCTAGAATGAGAGGGATACGGCCATTGAGATCGTGAAGTACATGCTCTGCTCTTGTAGGACTAGGACGAGTGGATGCATTAGCAGATGGTGCCGCTAGAGGTTCATCCGAGAGCTCAATCAGAGCTCGAGCAACTGGACTAGCTGGCATACGAACTGCAAAAGTAGTTTGACCAACTGTGCATGCAGGGGAAATCTTAGAACCTTCAGGCACAGGCAAAAGAATGGTCAACGGACCTGGCCAGAATTTTTCAATAAGTTTTTGGTATACCTTAGGAATAGAGTCTGGGTACAACTTTCGACGAAGCTGATCCAAACTAGAAACATGTAGAATCAATGGATTGTCCGAAGGCCTGTTCTTGGCCGCATAGATTGCGAGAACTGAGGGAGTGTCTAATGCGGATCCGCCTAATCCATATACAGTTTCTGTAGGAAACGCCACGGGAACAGACTGTTTTATTAATTCGACTGCGTCTTCAAGCGCTGATTTGGATTGATCATCTGTAATTGACAAGTGGGGAGAAAACGAGATGGAGTCAGACACAACTTTCGCCACGCGAGTGGTTTTCTCCGGAGAAGTCATGCTGTATGCGACTCTACAGAGTCTCGTTATATTATTTAGAGCAGTCGTTGCGTAGTAAAGTTACTGCAATAATAAGGAGAAAAAACGAGCCTAGGAACACCTCGATGAGGGACAAAATGAGTCAACTATTTGTTTTTGTTTCTCAAAATCGTTATCTCCTTATCATCTCAATGCTTAAGGGAATTTTTCATGGTACGGCTGCGTCGGTGGATATATCCAGGGTTAGGGTCAAACCAAGGAGGTTTTTCCGGCTCACTTGATCGTAATTGCTTGAGAACAAACATCTACCGACAGCAATTTCGCATGGAGTCATGGAATTGAAGTTTCTGCACGAGAATTTCCAGAACTATCTCTGTACTGAACGTTGGCGGTGTGTAGTGGTGGTGCGTAGTGGCGATGCGCAATGACGAAGCTGTGCTCGGCAATCTCGCCCCCGGACTGGCCGGCTGCCGGCGGGTAACTTTTCACTCTCCGAGAATTGACTTTGATCATCGCGCGTATTTTGACCGTTTCATTATTACATTTTGAATCATTTCCCTCGAACGGTTAGGCACAGAACAAAGTCTCATAAGCTGGGGGCCCCGGCTCAGGACTCAACGAAGCTAATGACCCGGTCTAGGAGGCAGCGTAGTTCACATCAGTGTAGTTGAAATTAGTATAGTTCAGCTCAACCAGTGTAGTTCAGATCACTGTAGTTCAGACCAGTGTAGTCCAGATCATGCTGTGTAGTTGAAAAACGTCCAAATCAATCACCCCAACAAGTTCCCCACATCATGCCCTGCCATAGCTGGAATGGAACGACCCCTTGACCAGCATACCTGATTTATTGTCGCCGTAGCGCCTATTTTTACTGCGTTTCCCCAGATTTTCCAAGTCGGGAATAATATCCGTGGTAGGTGACCAAAAACCGCGTGGCGTCAATTGAGATGATCCGGTGGACAAGCTGAGATGACCACTAGCAGGTACAAGTAAACATTGGATGATGATATGATTTTATAGCCCCGTCGCATCAGTTTGACCAAAGTTTTTTAAATTTTCACTTGACTGAATTATTTGGCACTAACAACTACTGTTGCTGACGCCTTATGCCTTCCTTTTTTCGTGATCCTACCGTTGGCTGCTTCGAGCAACGAAGGGCCTGATTTCGAGGCTCTGGTGCCTTCCGGCACATCCCCGGGATGAGTTGCCCATTGCGGAGTGCAGCGATGGCCCCCGATCGTCATGTTGGAATATGTAAAAAAATGTATTAGCCGCGCGACCCTGGAGGGGGTATTTGGAGAACTTGGCCGAAGTGGCCAAGCTGGAGAAACGAAAGGAGTATATAAACAACTGCAATTTGAGGTTGAAAATATTTTAGACCAAATCAGAAGCAAAAAAACTACAAGACAGCGACAATAATTCAGCACATTTTACTGAATTCATCGTAATCAAGCGTATTTTTGGTTCTTTGAACTGATAATTGTGCAATGTCCACTCCGGTGTCGGCTAGACCATTTCCTGCTGCCCTTCGGGTAGGCAAGGCCCATATACTCCAAGATTCAAGTTCTGGGTACAATTCGGCCACGTTTGAGGGCAAGGACTCACAAATGGAGTCGGTGATGGATGAGATTGATCGCCACGGGTTCATTCCTGAAGGATTGATTGAGAATGAAACAAAGTGGTTTTATAATAATCTCGGAATTGACGACACTTACTTTGCAAATGAGTCTATTGCTAACGTTGTGTCGTACATTCATTATCTGTACTCGGCCAAGGTAGCTGCGTACGCTAGAGATGATAAACGTTTAGTCATTCGACTGGATAAGGAAGAAGACGATCATGCGGTATATATCGACACTTCTACTCCTGGAATATCGAATCTAGATGGCCCAAGGTATGAGAACCGAATTGATGAGAGGTATTTAACCCCTTCTACTCCTCAGAAATCCTATCGTCTCGAGACTTTTAGATCTCCTGGAAGTGCATCTCCGATTGGAGGTCCCATTGGAGACACCTCTAACCAAGGCGTTTCACGTCAACACTTGCGTTGCTACTTTGTGTATCAGTGTGATTTCTTTGAACCTAATCCCTCGGAAAATGAAATCGATCTTGCCAAAATCTCTGACAAGCTATTCTATTCAAAAGCAACTGACCATACCAAAGCAATCTACCAGTCAATTATCTCTCAGGTTGTACGAAGAGCCGGCCCAGTCATTGAGCTCTACGAGATTGAGGGCACTCGAGAACGTAGACTGACCATTGGATACAGACAGCAACAAACCCCAGGATATTTTGCAGCCCTCAGTGATCTGTACCATTACTACGGCTTGACTTCGACCCGAAAATATGTTGAACAATTCTCTAATGGAGTCACCATTGCCTCAGTATATCTTATCCCCACTGCTAGTACTCAGACCGCAAAGACCATCGAAGAGCTGCGGACTCTTAAGCAACATCCTCCCATTGAGCATTCCATCCATCAGATTGTCAAAGAGGCCTCGCTCTTGTACTGTTTACCACAGAATACCTTTAAGGATCAATTTGCCAAGGGGGAACTATCACTTCAAGAGTCAGTGTATGCACACTCGGCCTTCATCTTTGTATCTCACTTCCTGAACCGTCTTGGTGACGAGTATACTACCTTACTCTCCATTGTAGATAAGAACAGCCCGTCCCATTTGGAGGTTCTCGAGCGTCTAAAGCGGAGACTTCGCCAGGAGACATTTACACGAGAGTATATTCAGCAAATAATTCTGTCCCAGCTAGAGGTTGTGAGACATTTATACCTCCAGTTTGCTGATGTCCACTATGTACAGTCTCACGGTGAGGGTGATGGATTTTTGCCTACTTTGTCTTACCAACGTTTACAGTCAGACAAAGTTATGACGAACCAGGAACTACGTGATGAAATCCGACGCTCCGCATCGAATGACCATGAAGTGCTGGTACTTGAAGGGCTTTTGGTATTCAACAACCATGTTCTCAAGACTAACTTTTATACTCCTACCAAGGTAGCTCTGTCGTTCAGACTGAAGCCTGATTTCCTCCCGGAGTCTGAGTACCCTCAGAAGCCCTATGGAATGTTCCTTGTTGTTGGTCAGGAGTTTAGAGGGTTCCACATTCGATTCAGGGATATCGCTAGAGGTGGTATCCGTATCGTCAAGTCTCGAAACCGAGAAGCCTATTCTATTAATGCTCGATCTCTGTTTGATGAAAACTACAACCTTGCAAATACTCAGCAACGTAAGAACAAGGACATCCCCGAAGGTGGTTCTAAGGGTGTCATTCTTCTTAATATGGAGCATCAGGATAAGCCAACACAAGCATTCCAGAAGTATATTGACTCCGTTCTAGACTTGCTGCTTCCTGGAAATACTCCGGGTATTAAGGAGAAGATTGTTGATCTCTATGGAAAGTCTGAAATTTTGTTTATGGGACCAGATGAGAACACTGCAGGATTAGTTGATTGGGCTACTGAGCATGCAAGAATTCGAGGAGCTCCATTCTGGAAATCTTTCTTTACCGGAAAATCGCCCTCTCTTGGTGGTATTCCTCATGATGAGTATGGCATGACCTCCTTGTCAGTGCGAGAGTATGTTAAAGGGATATACCGTAAACTGAACATCGACGAGCAGACTATTGGAAAGCTTCAGACTGGTGGACCAGACGGAGATCTTGGATCCAATGAGATTCTTCTCTCTCATGAGAAGTATGTTAGCATTGTTGATGGATCTGGAGTGATTTGTGATCCTAATGGGCTCGATCGTGATGAATTGGTTCGATTAGCCAAGACCAGGAAGATGGTGTCAGAATATGATCTATCCAAGCTGTCGAAGGATGGATACCGAGTGTTAGTGGACGAGAAGGACGTTGTTCTTCCCAACGGCGAGCAGGTTACTAACGGAACCACCTTCCGCAACCTGTACCATCTGAGAGCAGGCGAGGGTGTCCAAGTGTTTGTTCCTTGTGGTGGACGGCCAGAGGCAATCAATATTAACAACGTTAAAGCACTGATTGACGAAAATGGCAAGTCCCGAATACCATATATTGTTGAGGGTGCAAACTTATTCATCACCCAGAATGCTAAATTGCAACTCGAGCACTCTGGAGCAATAGTGTTTAAAGATGCTTCTGCAAACAAGGGCGGTGTCACTTCCTCTTCATTGGAGGTTCTTGCTTCTCTTGCTTTTGATGACAAGGGTCATCTAGAGAATATGTGTGTTCGAGATAACGTGGTTCCTCAGTTCTACAAGGACTATGTTAAAGAGGTACAAGCCATTATTCAGAACAACGCTCGTCTTGAATTCGAAGCAATTTGGGCCGAGAACGAGCTTCATGGTAAGCCCAGATCGGAAGTCTCTGATGATCTTTCAAATGCTATCAATCAACTATCAGATGAGCTCTCACATAGCAGTCTGTGGAAAGATATCCCTCTAAGAAATAAGATTCTTTCTGAGGCGCTTCCAAATCAGCTAATCAAGAAGATTGGTCTGGATACAATTTTAGAACGAGTTCCTGATTCCTATTTGCAGGCGATCTTTGGCTCATATTTGGCTGGTCGATTTATTTATGAAAAGGGACCTAATCCTGGTCAATTTGCTTTCTTTGAATACATGGTTGAAAAGCGAAAGGGGTTGTCTACTCAGTGAAGTGGATTATTGTGTATTAACTATTTTATATAGCGATCATAGAGTTCTTATCAGAACGATGTAATAAAAACAGCTGCAACCAGATACAGAAAAATTGAAACTACTGGGTTCTCAACAACAAAGGCTATTTCAATTCAACCTTTTACTTAATAGTAAAAGACCACTTCAATTCAACTTACAAAAAATATCTCGGCAACGGGGAATTGAACCCCGGTCCCCCGCGCGCTGCAATAATGCTGACAGGCGGAAATTCTAGCCACTAAACTATTGCCGACTTACTTGAAATATTGGGCTTGGGGATCATAAACATTGTAGCCCCATTATTTGACTACAGATTATCAACGACTAGCAACGTATATAGCCTGATTCAAATGTGGTTGAAGTAAAAAAAAAGTATTAAAAAGAGTTAATAGATTACGAGTGCTTCTGTATTGAACCTAATCTCGCTTAGAGAAGCCCATGGTGTAGGTTACGGGACAACAGCGTCCAATATCGCCCGACCAAATCGCTGTGACGATGATGAGAACAAGCGGCTGGGAAGTAAATACAAAAAAAAAAAAAAAATAAATCACTTGAAACCAGTCAAAGGTCTTAGTTTTTAACCTCATCGATTTACTCTTTAGACCCTAATTAACGACAAGATGTTGTATCTAATTGGACTTGGGTTGTCTCATGAATCTGACATAACAGTTCGTGGCCTTGAAGTTGTTAAGAAATGTAAAAGAGTGTACCTAGAAGCTTATACTTCAATCTTAATGGCCGCGAACCAGGAGCAACTGGAACAGTTCTATGGCCGACCAGTAATTATCGCTGACCGAGAGTTAGTGGAAAGTGGATCAGACGACATCTTAGAAGGTGCAAATGATGATGATGTAGCATTTCTTGTAGTTGGCGATGTCTTTGGAGCTACTACTCACACAGATCTAGTGATACGGGCTCGAGAGCTGGGGATCAAGACTGAAACTATTCACAATGCATCGATAATGAATGCCGTTGGGGCCTGTGGCTTACAATTGTACAACTTTGGCCAGACAGTGTCTCTGGTATTCTTTACAGACTCTTGGAAACCAGACAGTTTCTATGACAAGATTGCCGAGAACCGTAAGATTGGAGTCCATACCTTACTTCTATTAGACATCAAAGTCAAGGAACAGAGCATCGAGAATTTGGCTCGAGGTCGTTTGATCTATGAGCCACCTAGATATATGAGCATTAGTACTGCTGCCGAGCAGATGCTAGAAATCGAAGAGATTCGTGAGCAGAATGCTTACAATAAGGATACTCCGTGTATTGCTGTGTCTAGACTCGGATCTCCCACCCAGAAATTTTATGCAGCAACTCTTGGAGAGTTAGTAGACTATGATGCAGGCGAACCATTACATTCACTTGTCATTCTAGGTCACCGAGTCCATGAGCTTGAGCTCAATTATGCGTTAGAGTTTGCTGGCAACAGACAACAGTTTGAGTCCGCTGTAGCTAAGGACATTGAATCTTCCAAGGCTGGCAGCAGTTGAGTCAATGAGATTGGTCCAAAGCTGGATTTCTCGTGTTAGGATTGAGAATTTCCTTCGAATCCTTCCATAATGATAACTTAGATTGCGAAAAGTTACTAATGAATTTTGATGAATTTTCACCCCTTCTCCGTCTACTTTCCTGGGAATAGGAAGTCAAGAAATGATTTGCCATCGTCGAGAGACTCGCCCAGTTCATCTATAGCCTCCAGTTGTACATGCTTGCGTCGCGCCAAAACTGTAGAATCTTTACAGAAATCGCATGCGAATTGGCACCAGTTTTGCACTGTAGCCTCCGATTTATCACACACAAAATAGTTTGATAAATCCACATGTCGACAAGACGTAACATTTTCACAGTATTCAATCAAATTCATGAATCCTTCTAACGGATCACTTTCAGTTTGACTCCCGGATAGAGATACAGTACCACTTTTGCCATTCATCTTCTGTTCATGATTGATATTAACAGTATTGGAATCGGATCCTACCGTTGAATCTTTCTTTTGCTCCGCATTGGAAGGATTCTGTTTGTCCATTGTTTGAATTCTAAGATTGTCGAGAGCATCAGTTCTAGAGTAATACAGAACGCACAAGGCCGCTTTATTATCTCGACCTGCTCGACCAACAGCCTGGTAATAAGCGTCAATATTGTTAGGGATATCAGCATGAATGACAAATCTAACATCTGGCTTGTCAATACCCATTCCAAATGCAATAGTAGCCACAACTACCTGATAACCCGCTTGATTGTGCATCCAGTTATCAGCTATTTGAGACTTAATCTCTTGGGACAGATCACTATGAAAACATCGTGCACCAATGCCCTTTCTGCGCAAAGTAGCCGCTAGTACCTCAGTAGACTTTTTGTTTCGACAGTATATAATGCCCGCACCTGAAGACGTACAATTGCTATTCTGACTTCGGCGAGCATTGTACTCTAGAATAAATTGCGTAATATCTTCAATTACTGGATTCTCAATTCCATGGCCCCTGTAGAATCGGATCTCATAATGCAAATTTGGGCGATTGAACGGCCCCCAAAATACTTGGAGCTTGTCGTTATTGAGGCCCAAGTAATAAATAATTGCTCTCTTAACTTCATCAGTCGCAGTCGCAGTTAGTGCAGTTATTGGTACTGAGGGATACCGTTCTCGAAAATACCTGAGACGGTGGAAACTTCGTCGAAAAGTCTTTCCCCAGTGTACCACGCAATGAGCTTCATCTACTACCACCCGATTCAACTCACCGTGCTGATACAATCGATCCACAATACGACGGAAATAAGGCTGCTCGCACATCTCTGGAGAAACGTAGAGTAATCTGGTCTCCGGATGGCCCCTGCGGAGGTCACTTCTTTCTAATTGCCACCTTCCTTCACGAGACAGGGCGCTAAAGTTCTCTGCTGCGATTCCAATTCTCCTCAGAGAGTCGACCTGATCTTTCATCAGAGCTTTCAAAGGAGAGATAACTATGGTACAGCCATGATCCAGTGCCACTGCCGGTACTTGAAACGTAATACTCTTACCATATCCTGTTGGCAATAGTACCATCAGGTCATAATCTTCGACCGCAGCTTCTACGATTTGTTGCTGTGACCCGCGAAACTCTTCTTTGCCAAATATCTTACGAAGTGTATATCCAACATCTACGATGGATGCTGCACTACTGCGTGACTTCCGAGCCTTCATTAAGGTTATCAATATCGTCAAGTCCAGATCAGCCGAAAACCAACTGAGGATACTAGCTAACGCGTGTGTCGGTCGGCATCAAAATCCACCATGTCCGAGTCAACTATGAGCGCGTATATACATGAGACGCCTCCTAATTATAATCACGATAGAAAATCTAATAAATAGCTTCAAGAGAACTGTCATCTAGCTCTCCCTTTCATCTTATTAGCGACTGCTCTACTTTTCAGCCATCAAATCAGTCACAATAGGATCTTACGAGCCAAACATCACCCGCTTACTTGCCCTATTATCGATATCACCAAGTGTATATAACTCATCAATACACTATACGACATATCAAGCCAAATACAACTTGACCCAACTTCAACATCTGAACTTATAGTATATACCAGTACTCACATCAACTCAATTCTTCAAATTAATCTACTAAAGTAAAAATATTTATCCCTCCTGTGACATTCATATACCCTCACCCTAACTAAATAGGATTCCCGGTACTAAACTTCCTAAAAGTCAGGACTTTGATCTCGAAGGACAGAAGAGGAAATTCCTCTCTGGCAACGAAGCGCTATTAGAGCAAAAACGCACCCCGTCGTGGCAATTCCTTCTTGGTTTTTGATCAAAGAAAGGAAAAGAGAAAAAAAAAAATCAAAAATATCTTGCTTGCTCGAAACTTTATAGAAAAAAAAAAACTAAATCAGGGTTAGGGTATGGGCTAGGGCATATCTACAATTGATATTTTTCGACCAGTGCAGCTCTAGATCTGGAGGAGAGTTTGGCAAGTTGTAAAAAAGAATAGAAGATCCAATTTAACAAGGTATTAAAATGGTGGTCCGGGGGTTTTGTGTTCGTCTTATGGCCTCGGCGCCTCGAAAATACTGGCAATTCAGTCGCCAGTTAAGCTCAACTGCGATAACTCGAACTAGCCAAGACGATACACCAAAGCTCATGAGACCAATAGGTGTATCAAAGCCACCTCAGGCTGAAGATAATTCAGGAGTTGATAGACGAACGCTTCAACAGAGAAAGGATGAGTTACTAGATTATGATAAAAATCTAGAACGACGCAAGCAAATTGAACTGGAGCTCAGTAAAGGTACTGAGGATTTACGCATGTATCGGAAGTATGGGGGCAAATTCTTCGTTGCTCCTCCGGCATATTTCAGATCAGATAAAGCTCTATATATGCCTAACTTTTGGGGTAAGACTTTGGCTGGACCGGTTGCCGCCACCACCCCACTGTTAGAAGGCAATGTGTCAGTAGTGCGATTAACAGGATCAGTAATTGGCGAGAAGTTTGTAAACTCATTTATTGAGAATACTTACCACGGTGCTCCTCATGACAAGGGATTTCAGATAGTGGATGTTAGTCTGCCAGACTCATACATCAAAGAATTGCTAATGAAGCTGTTCTTGTTCAGAACCCGTTCTGCCTTAGAGCCCGAGCAACATAGTCGCTACTTTGTATCTAGGAAGGGTGTGACTTCTGAGTTAAGGGAGTCGATATGGGCTAAAAATGTTTATGGAGGATATGTATATTTAGTAGATCGTCAGTGTAGAATTCGGTGGGCTGCTTGTGGAGAAGCTACTGAAGCTGAGAGGAATAACCTGCGAAAGTTCATCGACGCTGTTATTAGAGAAGGCCAATAAGCCAAATGTTTATAAAATATTTAATGCATTTAATGATAACCAATTTTGAGTTGAAAATATCAATCTCTTGATTATTTTTAAAAAAGAGGAAAAAAAAAAATGCTCTAGGAGGGGATTGAACCCACGACCGTCGCGTTCCTCACACGACCGTGACATCAGCATAGACGTCGTTAATACGGCTATAAGCACGATGCGCTAACCTCTGCGCCACTAGAGCAATAATTTGCCGCATTTTGAGCGTACAGCGGGTGGTATGCTGACGGAATTGGTCAGGTGACTTACGCGAACATTTCAGCCCAATCAATCCGGTATTGCACGGATCCACTCTCTCAACTACAGCGAAACAAGTGATCAAACGATATGAATATCTAGAAAACGGATACTAGGGCAAGTTTAAATGAGACAGCCTTCGGAGGGATACATTATTAAATGCCTAATAGATACAGTAGATACAATATACTGACCTATAATGAGTTGCATCAGTATCAAGTTCGTAGTCCCAACACAACATTCCAGAGGAAATTGATACAGGAATTAAATGGTACCATGTATTCCATAGGTAGAAACGAAAAATTGATGGCTGAAGCCAAGGGCCAGATCAAATAGCTCAGTTTGAGTGATCGCAAATAATTCTTCAGTTAGTATCGATGCTACAGATTGACCTTTTCTTCACCATAACTTACATGGCTCATATAAGTATCCACATCTATTCCATCCCAATACCCACTGAACCCAATATAAATAAGTAGAGACACCGGAGTTCCCAACAACTGATCACAAACTATTTTAACCACCGCGTATTGTGACAGCTCCGATAAGCTATCCATCCAAAATTTCTACTGTCAGTATAGGAAGTCAATTGATATCGCTAACTCTCCTGCTCTACTAGGTCTCCAGCTACTTACTGTCCAAATCCCAGCCATTACGCCCCAAATATAAAACTTCAGTAGCTTAGGCCCGTTAAGGTGTCGAGAGATAAATACTTGAAGCACACCTTGGGAAATCCCGGAGAACGCTCCAGAGATCACTGCAGATGCTCCATATGGGCTCCTGAGGTACAAGGACTCATATTTTGTTGCACATAATACCGTAAGACTCAACTGACATACGATCAATGTTATTGAAGTAGTGAGGAAGCTATTTACACCAGATGACTTCCAGCCGATATCGTCTAAGTTAGTCTCTTCCGGCTCGAATTCTCCGAGCTCTATGTCATGTCGCTTCATTTGAAGGTCAAAACCATACCACAACCGTGATTCAAACTCAGAATTTGTGGCTCTATACACTACGGTGGCAGTTGATAGAATTTCACTCCAATCCGATCTAACACCACCCACCGAAGAGTGATGGGGATGAAACCTATATTGCTCTCTGTGAGGAGTGCTTATAGTCTTCTACAGCCGTGAAACTTGGCATCTCTGTAGTTGCGCATGTGGATGCAAATGCGCAGGGGGGCGGGCGAGATGGTTAGGGTAGGTGATGAGAAGGAGTCTTGGGAATGCACAAGATCAATCGAGGCATGGGTTAAGGGTGGCCGCGTCCGAAAGGAAGAAGCATTCGCTAAACACCACAAACCCACGTCACTATGGTCAGGCTTGCGCACGTAGCCCTTGTTATTCTCAGTTGACTATATCGTCCTCTTATGAATTGAATTGCAGCCAGGCTACATCCTACTCCGCCTTCCGCTAGACCAGACCAGCGGCGGTGGTCGCACAGCCGCACCAGCTTAAAATCTCAAAATTGAACCGATAGCTTTTCGTTGCGAATCGAAGCATATCAAGTTGAAACGATACAGATCAAGAAAAAATGGCTCCAAAGCCTTCAAAAGGCAAAAAAGGAGGCTCTTCGGATTTGAAGGATGAGGTAAGTCTAAGTTGGTACACAGATGTATACACATCTGGGTTTAATTAGTAATTATTTGATGAACAATTGCATATGTCATGTGTCAGTTGGTTTTCCATGAGCTCTGCCTAACGAATTTTCCTTGTAGCAATTCCAAGCTATTGTTCTTAGTGATAGTTACGAGACTAGGTTTATGCCTTTAACTCTAGAAAGTCCTAGATGCCTATTACCTTTAGCCAATACTCCGCTGATTGAATATACGCTTGAATTTCTTGCCACTGCTGGAGTGAGCGAAGTCTATGTGGTTTGTTCGTCTCATGCACGCCAGGTTGAATCGTATCTGAAAGGCTCTAAATGGTCGCAGCCAGAGAGTCCTTTTGCCCTCAACACAATCGCATCTCCAGGATCTCACTCTGTTGGAGACGTGATGCGAGAGTTAGATAACAAAGGGCTGATCCGCAATGACTTTTTGCTAATTTCAGGTGACATTGTATCCAATTTGGATTTCACTATGGTCCTTGAAGCGCATAAGGCTCGTAAGCACAAAGATAGAAACTCAATCATGACAATGGTGTTGCGCGAAGCCTCGCCATTACATCGTACTCGTCAGCGAACCGACCCTGGAATTTTCGTGCTTGACGAGTCATCTGGACGTTGTTTGCGATATGAAGAAGCGACATCTGTTTCCGGAACTGTTTCGCTAGACGAAGAAATCATTACTGGAGAGCATTCATCACTGTCTTTAAGAAACGATCTTATCGATTGCCACATTGACATTTGTACTCCTGACGTTCCAGCCTTGTTTCAAGAGAACTTTGATTACGATAATATGCGATCAGATTTTGTTCGAGGAATCTTGACCTCCGATATCTTGGGAAAGACGATCTACGCTCATCTAGTCAAGGAGAAATATGCTGCCCGAGTCCAGAGTCAGCAGACCTACGATGCAGTTAGTAAGGACATTGTATCCCGTTACGCTTACCCAATTGCCCCCGACTACAACTTACTAGACGACCAGACCTATTCTTATCAGCATGGTCATATCTATAAAGAACAAGAAGTCGTACTAGCTCAATCATGCGTGATTGAACGTAGCTCGGTCATCGGAAGCAAGACATACATTGGAGAGCATACCAGGATTAGTCAGACAGTTATTGGGCGAGGATGTAAGATTGGGAACAACGTTACAATAGAAGGAGCTTACGTGTGGGATAATGTGGTAATAGAGGATGATTCAGTAATTAGAAATTCCATCATTGCTAATGGAGCGGTGGTGAAAAAAGGAGCTAGCGTCCAGCAGGGTTCAATTGTGTCATATGGTGTGATAATTGGTACTGGACATCATCTCCCGCCGGGAATGTTTGTGACAATTAAGGAATTAGACGAGGAAGCAGAATATGAAGACAAGGAAGGAGAGTTGAAGATCAAAGATATCGACAGTAACGATGAATCTGTGGTTGGTGAAGAAGGATTAGGAGCACAGTATATTGAACAGAATGAAGATGGCGAGGACGACTACGCCGAAGACGATGATAGTGGTGCTGAGGAAGGGGCTATTAGACCTCCCAAATCTTCTATCGATGGCCTAGTATATTCAATGTCACTTGCAAACTTGTCTGGAGGATCGATGATGTCTGAAGATGGCAACTATGGGTCAACATTCGATGATGCTGGTAGTAGTAGCGGCCAGAAATCAGACATGCTCAAACCTGGCCATGGAAGCAGTGCCCACAAGAGAGGGAGCAAACATCACCGAACCACCAGTGCCATTAGTGATATTTCGGGGACTCTAGGCGACAGTGAAGAAGAAGAAAACTTTCTTTCCGAGGCCGTGGCATCTATTGAGAGATCTATCACTGAGAACCATACTCAGGATGTTGCCATGCTCGAACTGAAAACTCTGAAGATGACGATGAACGCGTCATATGAAGAGGTCCGTGAGGCCACAATGGCTGCTTTGGTTGCCCATATCACCAGAAAGGTAAACGAAGATTCTGAAGATGTCAAGTCAGCTACTCGATCCATCTTCTCAGCATACTCCACCATGATTTCTAAACAGATCTTTGAGAATGATGACCAAATCGATCTCCTACTGAGATTACAGGGCCAATGCGCTCGGCGGCCTTTAGGGACTAAGATTTTCTTGAGGGCAGTGATGCAACTATATGATGATGATATCCTAGAGGAGGACTACATTACTGAATGGTGGGAGCATGAACAATCCACTGAAACCAAATCAATGGCTACTGTTAAAGCTGCCTTAACCCCTTGGTATGAGTGGTTAATGACTGCAGAGGAGGATAGTTCTGATGATGAATGATCTCTGAACGACTGCTGGAATACAGCTGAATGGGGATATAACCCCGCGACGACTAGCGATATAAAAAGTTAACACTGTAGAGCATTTAATTATGGTGATTTGTAACTAGTTCTCTACTAATTCGTTGATTATTGAATCATTTTAACTCTGGCTCTTCAAAACCTTTCAGCGATAATTCGTGCTCTGTGCCATGTGACGTCAGCCGGTCTCACATTCACACTCTCATCGTGTCGTCATATAGTTGATGTCTCAACTCTGAACACGCGGCGTGAGCAGAGCCGCTTGCACAGGGCAGATTGTACCTGTCGCCAGGAGTGAAAGGGGGAAGGGAAAGGCAGGGACTAAGATACTATTGAGAGAACACACAGAGAGCAAGAGCCTCGGTTTTGAGGACCAGACGAGGACAAAACTGTAGAGTAGAGTCTATGAAACTAGCACTACAACTAGTTGCGTAGTCTTAGTGTACTTTAAGCCGTCAAGCAGGTTGTTATACAGTGTTTTTAAATCAACGACCCGATTATTGTATTGTCGGTATCATTATCTTCTTAAGTATTAAATTCGGTCAGTCAAAATCAAAAGAAGAAGAAGAAGAAGAAAAATGACAGCAGAAAACTCTCAATTCTCATCTCCTGGAAATACCTGGGCTGGAAGCTCATCAAGACCTGTTACATCAGCTTCAACTCCTACTAATTCTTCCTCAGGGACTAAGATAAATTCCCCAGGAATGATCGCATTGCCTCCAATGACTCCACTAGGCACAATTAGACCCACAGCTTCGACTTCTAAGCTTCCGTCTCCTTTACTATGGTCTCCTTCTCTTGGGGCGCATGGTCCTTCATCTTACTTTACATCCAAGACATCTCCATTACTTTCAGCTAACACTAGCCCTGGCCACCAACAGACACGAGGGTCTATTGTGAGTATTAATTCCGAAGACGGTCTTACTAACGCTCCTGGGATACATTATGGTAATGGTGCCCTTAGTTTTCGTACCGAGAACCCATATTTTGGCCGAGCCATGACAGCTTCTGGTGGTGGAGTTTCGACCTCTTCCACAGCTTCGATGGGGACATTGGGAGGAAACCACACACTGATAGATCCTGAAGTATTGCAAATTCCTGGGTATGGGAAACTCGAGGTTATTCATCCTTATCGTCGTGAGTCGATTGCGATGTATCGTAGTGTCGAGTTGGGAACTGAGGAACCAGTGCTAATCAAGTTCTCCATAAAAGGGACGCTAGAAGACCTGACTTGCATTCGACATGAGTGGAGCTTCATATTTCCTGATAACGGATATGCTACTAGTGGTGAATATGTTAAGCATTCAGCTCCAGCAGCAGGAGCGGGCACTGGGGTTACAAGAGGTTATGAATCTACTATCCCAGGAGTTTCAGGCGATCTCAAAGCGTATGCAGTAATCCATCCTCCAATTGACGGAATCGACGGCATCCTTCGCCCAAAATTGTGCCTAAGAACAAGCACAAATCCAATTAGAGTGGCATTGGTTTATCCCGATAGAGGAAACCTCAAGACACTACAGGAGAAGTATCCGTCTGCTTCTAATGGCACTTCTTTCCAGGAAGTTTCAGAGTCACCCCATTCTACGACTTTTCCCTCGCCATCTTCCGAGCAGTCGCCCTTAGCAGAGACTCTTCCTGGCTTACCTATGGCCGCTAATGCCTCAAAGGATTCGAAAATGTTAGTAGTGAAGAGGACTCCAGAAGAGATTGTTGAGATACTCAGTCTTATCATCAAGATCACGACTACAGTTTCTGAAATCCATGATCACAACCTAACTCATAATGGACTTACTTCGTCAACAATTTTTGTAGACGACATGAACAATACGTTTATCTCCGGTTGGGACTTCAGTTTCCCTCTTCAAGCAGAGGATACCTCACGGGGGTACAGGAAAACTCACTTGTCCCAGATTGCAGATTTCATGGGCTACGTCTCTCCCGAAACAACTGGTCTCACTAACCGGTTGGTTGACTTCAGAGCTGATTTCTATTCCATTGGCTGTATTTTGCATGAATTGTTGTTAGGGATCCTGCCTTTCAGATCATCGGACCCTTCTGAATTGTCGCATATGCAAGTTCTACGAATTCCGGTACCCCCATCTCAATTAGCTCCCTGGGTTCCCTCGAGTCTCAGTCGGGTCATAATGAGACTGCTGGAAAAGAAAGCGGACGATAGATATCAATCCGCCCGCCTAGTTATATCAGATTTGAAATTGGTTCAGGCAAGTCTAATGCGAGGTGAACCTCTGGAGGACTTTGCTCCTACCGCGACTAACTACTGTTCGCCTGTGTTTACGCTGCCTCAATCGATTTATGGAAGAGAAACTGAAATGCAGGTACTACACCAATCCTACAAACGAACAGAAGAAAATGGGTTTCAGTTTGTATTCTGCTTTGGAGAGCCCGGTACGGGCAAGTCGAGATTAATTAGTGAGCTGGAGAGATCGTCAATTGCTAGAAACACCTTTTTCTGTGTATCAAAGTTTGATCAGTATCAGCGGGGAGCACCATTCTATAGTATAGTAACGGTGTTAAAGGATATCGTGCACCAAATTCTTTCAGGATCGCTTGCGTCTATTATTCGATGGAGAGACAACATCATTTCAAACTTGAAAGTTGACTTGGCAGTACTGTTCGATCCAATACCTGAGCTTCAAGAACTACTTGGAAAGGAATACGTACAATTTCTTCCAAAATCGCAGCCACTAGGCCCAGTTCCACGAGAAATGAGGTTCAAATTCGTAGTCAAAAGCTTGTTTTGCTTATTTGCAGGCCAGGGGTTAACTGTATTTTTAGATGACATTCAATGGTGTCCATCAGCGGAGTTGACTCTGTTTAGGGAGCTGGCGACATTTGCGAGTGAAAAATTTGCAGGTGACGTCCATATTACGTTTGTATGCGCATCAATCCCTGAGGATAGGAACAGTAAGATGGCTGGATTGATATGCCTTGCCGAGGACTTGAACTGTCGATATGAAGAGGTTTTACTTACTCCACTTACGTTTGACGCAGTTTTGAACATTGTCAATGATACGCTTTCTCCGACTTCTCGAGGAAAGGGTAGCCCTTTCCATAAAAAAGGTCAACGAGCTGCTACCAAGGGTAGTGGAGGTCGCCCTGTGGGGGGTGGCCCTGGAGCTGACGATCGCACAGCATTCTCACCAGCGTCCTCTGGAGTTGGCAAAGCTGCATCTGCTAGTATTGTAGCTGTTGCCCTTCGAAACCAACCAACCATTGCTCAATCTACTGGAGGCTCACCAGAAGGGCTATTGTCTCCAATAGTTGACCCGCAGGTTCAATCCCTGGCAGGAATCATTTATGAAATTACTAAGGGAAACCCGTTATTTGTTAATCTTCTGCTCAAGTATCTATACCACGAAAAGCTGATCTATCATGACACGGGCAATCGAATAATCGGAGAAAAGTGGAAGGTAAATTTTGACCGTCTGATTGTTGGCGACTTGCCAAAGTCTGTTACTGATGTAGTGATTACAATGGTGAAAAAGCTTCCCCAGAATACGGTGAGAATTCTCAGTTACGCAGCCTGCATCTGCAGTAACACTTTTACCCTCGAGGATCTAGCAGTGGGAGCAGATGTGTCATTCTCAGAAGCTGCGGGAGCACTGCGTATTGCCCTTGAGTTACAATTGGTGATGCCTATCACAATTCATTACAAATTTCCATTTGTGGATCCAGTAGGTTCAACTAACATTGAGGTGTATGATGACGAAATTAGAAGGGTAGCTGCTGCATCAACCTATCGATTCTTTCATGATCTGGTTCAACAAGCTGTCTATTCTCTTCTTCCGGAGCGAGAAGCACTTGACGTACATCGGCTGATTGGCCTGCGACTACTTGGAGAAGACTGTTCGAAACCACGCTCTACACAAAAGGTCATTGAAATTGCTAACCAGCTCAAAAATGCAGTGCCAATCGTAAAGGAAGAAGAGAAATCGATCTATATCGATCTTAATATTCGTGCCGGAAATGCGGTCTATGGAATGTCCGATTTCGATATGGCTTATTCTTACTTCGATACTGCACGCAAGTTATTGCCATCAGGATACCAACTGGTAGTTCCTGAGGTTTCAAAAGAGATCTTTATGAATCTTGTCGAACTCCAATATAATCGCAAGGACTATAACGAGTGTCTTAAGCTCTTAGAATCTGTTAGCCATGAGTTTCCTTCTAATCTTGATCGCGCAGCTCTGCTACGTATCCGTGCAAAAGCTTTGTATGGTTTAGGCAGAACTGCAGATGCAATCACCACTGGACTTGAAGCGTTGGATCTCCTGGGAATCCACATTGAAGAAAGTGAGGATTGGAACAGCCAGCATCACCAGAAACTGCGGCATAGAGTGCCAGTGTTAATATCAGAGATCCGGGAATTGGTAAATCTCAAAGTTACGGAAGATCCTAGATTTCTGCTTATTCATGAGGTTATATCAATCATCACAATTCCGGTCATTTTGGCCTCCAGAGACAATCTGTTCAGGTCCCTGGTTTACACAGCAGTTCTGGCATTTGTTGACCATGGTTCATCAGCATCATGCTCTTTTAGCTTACTCTCACTGGCATCTATTTTTCAACGTGAAGGAGGAACTGCAAACCTCACTCGAGCATACGAGTTTTCAAAACTTGCGATTGTCACTTTAGAGTGTGATACTGCAGTAGGCCTTGATTTTGGTATCAATATCTATGAGTACTATGCTCTTACCTTGGCAATATACTTTGAACCATTATCGGAGCTTATTAGGTAAGTCAGCAATAGGGGAATTGGAGTGGGGTTCTCGATTAGTATAATGAGAGACTTCGATCTACAGAACTGATACACTAACCTTTAGATATTATGATATTGTTCTTTCTTCAGGACAGACATTTGAAGATCATTGTGGAATGCTAAGTTTGTCATAGTAAGTACTGGGACAGAAGGTGCAGAATTGGCGAGTATGGACAGAATGAGAAACTAACTCTAGCGACTTGCGGCCATTGTGTAAATTTCTTGCTGGTGAACCTCTAAGCCGAGTCTTTAATTACTTCAAGAAGATGAGGCCAGTAACTGTACAAGCTGGTGACGAAACTGGAAAGCTATGGATCCGGCTCCATGCTCAGGGGTTGTGCAACATGATGGGAGACGGAAACTCAGATCCTTCTAATCTTGAAGGCATCTATTTTGGTAATCGAGCTGAAGTTGACAAGGTCTTGGATTCGCATTCGAGTGAACTGATCTATGCTTATTATATATTCAAGCTTGTTCTAGCTGTTATCCACCGCTATCGGTACGCAGCTGCGGACATCATTTGCAATTATCTTCCACGATTGATCTCTCAGGTTCCGGTGACGGTGTATCATGTCATGGTTACATTTTATGGAGCTTTAGCTATAATTGATAAATCGCCTCGGTGTGAAAGTGACAATGCTTTGCTGAACGGGTTTGCACAGGATCTACAAGACTGGTCGAGCTCCTGTCCTAACATGTTTCTGGACAAATATTTGTTGATTAAAGCCGAGATGAACAAGGATAATTGTAACAGTATTATCACTTTGGATACATATGAAGATGCGATTAAGAGCGCGCTGGACCAGGGATTTGTCCAGGAGGCAGCTATTATTAACGAACGATGCGGAGAGTACCTGCAAGTACATTCAAAAAAGAGAGGACTCCTTTATTTGAAAGAGGCATGTAGGCTCTATTCATTATGGGGAGCCCAGAAAAAGACAGCCCAAATTGTAGCAAAGTATCCCGAGCTCTCCTCCCCTTCTTCTGGATACGGGGAGCTTCCTCGTCTTTCTTTATCTTCTCCTGAAGCTGTATCCCCAGCAGCGCTTGCTACAAGTACCGTAGCTAACTCAACTACGGCGGGATTAAGCTCAACTCCTACTGGCGCTACTCCCTCTGCTGCAGCGGTTGCTGCTGGTGCATTAGGTGTTGCGATTCAGGATCAGCATCGTCAACTTCAGTCTTTGAGTTCTAATAACGTTGTAGTACAGAACTCGTCCCCTTTGCGTTGGATTCTTTCTAACCTGTTCAGGGAAACACTGGATCCAATTGATGAGGAAACTACCCCCATCGATACCGCTTACAGTAGGAGACTGAGCCAAGCTGGGCTCGATTCATCTCTGAGTGAGCTCAATTCGACTACTTCGAACCATACTGCAAACAAACAGGGGGATCAATACCCCGAGCTCAAATTTGCACTTAAAGCCTGTCTTGACATCTCAGAGTCCATCGACATGAATTCGATCACAGTAAAACTAGTTGAAAGCGTGATGAGAACTTCGGGAGCGGACTACTGTGTCTACATCTCTTTAGATGAAGACGACGAACTGTATATTGATGCGATAGGTGTTCTCAATGGGGTATCAATTGTGCCACATGAAGCACTGTTTGCTCGCAATGATGTTGCTCCAGTAAATGTAGTCCAGCAGGTGACGAACACAGCGTCTTCAGTAGTTAGAAGCTCGGATGCGAAAAGGTTCGATAGTGCTTATGGAAGAGACCGATATTTCCACAGTCGACGCTCGCAGTCAGTACTTTGTATGCCTATTCAATCACAGCTGAAGGTAATTGGAGCGCTGTATTTAGAACACCAGAGTCTGCCTACAGTGTTCACGTTAGCTCGAATTGAGCTCATTGGACTTTTGTGTACCCAGGCAGCAGTTTCAATTGACAAGGCTAGACTCTATTATCAGATGGATCTAGCCAAGAAGACAGCTGAGGAAGCGACAGCAGAAAAAGCCAGTTTTCTGGCTAACATGTCACATGAGATTCGGACCCCTTTCAATGCGTTGCTCTCATGTTCTATCTTCTTATTAGATACAGACTTGAGTGAAATGCAGCGGGAGTATGTTGAGACGATTCGATCTTCCGCTGTACTTACGCTAAACATTATCGATGCCATACTAGCATTTTCAAAGATTGAGCATGGATCAATCACCCTTGATAACTCACCATTTTCTCTACGAGAGTGTGTTGAGAGTGCAGTGCAGTTAGTTGCCGAGCCAGCAGCTACTAAGGATCTGGAGCTTGTTCATTTGAATAAATGTGGAGAAATCGACACCGTGTTTGGAGATGTTACTCGCGTGCGACAGATCATTATCAATCTGGTGGGAAATGCGGTCAAGTTCACCTCTAAGGGTCACATTGTTGTGGAGACCAGTGCAGAGAAGGTGTCATGGGATAACAGGTATGAATTTGTTATATCTGTGTCGGATACAGGCATTGGAATTCCAAAGAGTGCGCGATCCAAAATCTTTAGGGCATTTAGTCAAGTAGATGGATCATCTCGTCGAGTGTATGGAGGATCCGGTCTAGGACTAGCCATTTCCAAAAAGCTGGCCGAATTGATGGGTGGTAGTTTGTCATTTGAATCTAGAGAGGGAGAAGGTACTACGTTTTGGTTTAATCTTGTAGCAATGGTCCAGCAACCTCCATCAGCGGAGAATGTTCGACTGTATGAAGGGAAACGATGTCTTATTGTCGACCAGCACCAAACAGCGAAGGAATCACTTGAGACGGAGATTGAGCGGTTGGGATTCCAAGTCGAAGACTGTAAGACGTCTAAGGAAGCGGTAGAACTTGTGAAGAGTCGAGGGCAAAATTACTTTGATCTTGTGTTTATAGACTTTAAGCTGATGGATCCAGATAAGTGCGAAGAGCCAAAAGCAATAAAGGAGTACTCTGCTGGGACTCAGGTGGTATACATGACTATATTCGGGTCATCCATTCCCACCAATTCAGAAGGACGAGGGATTTCTGCGATTTTGATGCGGCCAGTTCAAAGATCTCGTCTCAATCAAATCATTCGCAAAGTTCTTCACTCCACTTTCAACCTCCAGAACCAAGTACGTTCAGCTACCACTACGTTTGATAAGGGTATGATTCGGACGCTGGCGGTAAGACACCCGCTTAAGATTTTACTCGCGGAAGATAACCTCATCAATACTCGAGTTGCTCTACAGCATTTGAAGAGAATGGGGTACAAAGCTGACCATGCTAAGGATGGGCAAGAGGCCGTGGATATGTGTGCGCGGGAGGTTGATCAGGGACGACCAATGTATGATTGTATACTGATGGACATTCAAATGCCAAAGAAAGATGGAATTGCAGCAGCCCAAGAGCTGATTGAACGGTATGATGAAGGCGTCAGGCCATCAGTGATTGCTTTGACCGCCAATGCTGCTGGAGAGGACCGAAGGAAGTGCTTGGATGCTGGAATGGTTAATTATATAGCCAAACCCATTCTACCCTCAGATTTGGCGGCGGTTTTAATGGGAGTCAAGCCTTTGAAAGAGATGACGTATCGGCGGGAGATGAATGAAGTTGAGCGCACAATGGAGGCCAACGATTATGATTAATGATAATATATAAATAGACTGAATAATGACTACTAATGATACCTATGTACCTCTGAGAATGAAGGACTACATCCACCAACGCCAATCTCGCCTTCCACTGTTTTTGAGGCTAGCTACGTGGGAATTGTGGTGCCTTACCAAGCCTGAACGTAGGCCCGGCTGCCGCTATCTCCTTATGAAAGCGCATACAATAGTCACCCCTTTGCGCCTAAACCTAACATGACAAGTGCAGTAAAGCGCAGGAGGTGGAAATCTGTCACTACATGCGCCACTAACGCCTATCGTTCATGATACGGCTGGATTACTGCCGAAGCGAAAAGTGATAAAACGAAAAAAACGAAAAAAAAACCCCCGATAAAAAAAAAACGAAAAAAAGTGGGAAACCACACAAAGTTTGCGACCAAAAAGGCTGACACGTAACTCTGGGGACGATTAGTTAGACGTAAAGTTTAGACTAGACTAGTAACGAACCGAGCGAGATAAACGAGACAAATCAAAAAGTTCCAAGTAGAAGGACTGTGAGTTTAGTACTGGGAGTGAGAGACAAGGTAAAGATAAGGAAAACACCGATAATATAAAAAATCAAGCGGCGTAGTCAGTTTATTCCGACAAGTTCAGTTTTATTTTGTGGTTTCACTAGGTTGTGTCAACAGTGATAGTAGGTGAGAAAGTTGTTTGGTCTCAACAGCTGTGTCAGAATCAGTGTCTTTCTTTGAAGGTTGATTTGGATTTATAGAACGAATAGAACCCGACGTTGAAACGGGAGGCAGTTGAATTTGTTAGTTCTTGGGGCAGTTATTCGGAGGACAGTTACAGTTCCAAGTTGTCACGCGTATAAAACAAAGTGAAGGCCAACAGTACAGGCTGAATACTAAACGATCAAGACACAAACGCGAATAGGCATTTTCCCAGTTCACTGAGCGTTGCGTGTTCTCGAACCCGAACTAGATCGCATCAAAATTCGAACTAAAAGCCAGGAATCAAAGTAGACTGGTTTTAAATTATCAGGGCCCTGAATTATCTAGCTGTGATAGATTGATCTTTTGCATCAGTCTGTAAATTCGGACTCTAGATCAGTTTGTTTTTTCCCCCCTTTACTTTTGGACCAACGTTTTACTACTAATCCACTGAACCCGGCGTGAACCAATGCAGTCAATAAAATGTGTAGTGGTCGGCGATGGTGCCGTGGGCAAGACTTGCTTGCTCATCTCTTACACTACTAACAAGTTCCCATCTGAATATGTACCTACAGTGTTTGATAATTATGCGGTCACAGTCATGATTGGTGACGAACCTTACATGCTTGGACTTTTCGACACTGCTGGGCAAGAAGATTATGACCGGTTGCGACCATTGTCTTATCCTCAAACTGATGTGTTTCTGGTATGCTTTTCGGTGACGTCTCCGGCCTCATTTGAGAACGTTCGAGCAAAATGGCTGCCTGAGGTCCATCATCACTGCCCTGGAGTGCCTTGCTTGATTGTAGGTACACAGGTTGATTTACGAGATGATCAAGGTGTGATCGAGAAGCTTGGAAAACAACGGTTGCGTCCTGTGACCGCTCAGGCTGGAGAGCGTCTTGCACAAGAGGTCAGAGCAGTTAAATACGTTGAGTGTTCGGCCCTGACTCAGAAGGGCCTTAAAAATGTCTTTGATGAAGCAATTGTGGCTGCTCTGGAGCCTCCAGTAGTTAAGAAGTCTAAAAGGTGTGTGGTCTTGTGATTCTTATGTTATTGGACTTATTTTATTAAATGTTGAATCCTTTTTGACCAAGCTGAAATAGAAATAGCTAATGGCTTTGTGATGAATAATGGGTATTAATTATGTTACTAGTCAGTCTCTCAATCCTCACTATAACTCATCCCTTATCTTTACCATCTCCCGCTACCAGTCGTCTTTTCTGAAAGCTTCTGTGTCCCACCACCAAACTCACGAACAGCCGCGCGTCGCCAATTTGAAATTGCCAAAAATCAGCTTTTCTGGTCATTCAATCCACCCAGTCTGAACAGTAAAAGGAGTAACTAAGGCGAAGGACTGTAACAGGACGGGTTGTAACAGGACGGATTGTAATAGAAACGGATTATAACAGAACGGGTTGGTCAAATGTCACAAGTGTACTCCGCTCAGCGGTCAGAAACGCTGTTTCTTCGCGGTGAAAAGCTTACTGGTGAAGATATTCGTAATCAGAATGTATTGGCTTGCCAGGCAATTGCGAACGTGGTAAAGTCGTCTCTTGGCCCAGTAGGTTTAGATAAGATGCTTGTTGATGATATTGGTGATGTCACTGTTACCAACGATGGAGCTACCATCTTATCCCTGTTAGATGTGGAGCATCCTGCGGGAAAGATTCTTGTTGACCTTGCTCAGCAACAAGACCGTGAGGTTGGTGATGGCACTACCTCAGTAGTAATTGTGGCGGCAGAATTACTGAAGAGGGCTAATGAATTGGTTAAAAATAAGATTCACCCTACTACTATCATCACTGGTTATAGATTAGCACTTAAGGAAGCGGTCAAGTACATAGAAGAGGTGATGGCTGTTCCAGTGGAGTCGTTGGGCAAAGACACCTTGGTCAATATTGCCAAAACTTCAATGTCATCAAAGATTATCGGAGCTCAGTCCGAATTCTTCTCAAAAATGGTGGTGGAAGCCATGCTTGCGGTTAAGACCAGCAATTCTCGAGGAGAGACCAAGTATCCAGTCAAGGCCGTCAACGTACTCAAGGCCCCAGGAAAATCCGCATTGGAGTCTGTGCTTGTAAAGGGATATGCACTTAACTGTACCGTTGCATCACAGGCCATGAAAACTTCGATTCAGGGAGCTAAGATTGCAGTGCTTGATCTGAATTTGCAGAAGGCTCGAATGGCCATGGGTGTACAGGTTACCATTGATGATCCTGATCAGTTAGAGGCGATTAGAAAGCGTGAGTACGATCTGATATTGGAAAAAATCAACAAAATCATATCTGCTGGAGCTAATGTGGTAATTACGACCAAGGGAATTGATGATCTATCTTTGAAGGTGTTTATAGAGGCTGGGGTGATGGCAGTTCGACGAGCAAAGAAGGAAGACTTGCGAAGAATTGCTCGAGCCACTGGTGCTACCATGATCTCTGACATGTCCAACTTGGATGGAGATGAAGTGTTTGAGTCATCCTATCTAGGCCAGGCTGAAGCGGTGGTCCAAGAACGAATTGCCGATGACGAGCTTATTCTTGTGAAGGGCCCTAAAGTCCACTCCGCATCTTCCATCATCCTTCGTGGATCAAATGAATACCAACTAGATGAAATGGAGCGATCAGTTCATGATTCGCTGTCGGTGGTGAAGCGAACTTTAGAGTCTGGATCTGTGGTACCTGGAGGAGGCGCTGTCGAGACTACACTCAACATCTATCTTGAGAACTTTGCTACTTCGCTTGCTTCTCGAGAGCAGTTGTCGATTGCCGAATTTGCTTCTGCTCTTTTAATCATTCCTAAGACGTTGGCAGTCAATGCTGCCAAGGACTCATCAGAATTGGTCGCCAAGCTACGATCTTATCATGCTTCTTCTCAAAGTGCTGTGCCCACTGACACTAAGCGACGAGGATATAAGAATACCGGACTTGATCTTATTAACGGCAAGATTGTGGATGCGATTAAAGTTGGAACCCTAGAGCCCTCGATCTCAAAAATCAAGTCTCTTAAGAGTGCTGTCGAAGCTTGCATTGCAATATTGCGAATAGACACCATGATTAAGCTGGATCCTGAGGAGCAAGCCGAGGATCCTCATGATCATTAGTATCTGTCTCTTTTGAGACCACCCAAAAAATCTTACCGTGAATCAAAAGTATGATGAATATGAAGTACCATGTTAGTCAGTAACGACCGCACTTATGGTGATAATGCTACTGCTAGCCAATTGCAATATAGCGTAGGTAATAACTTCTTATTAGTTTTTCCTCTATCGTAGCAACTGTAGACCCAAACACCTGATATATACACGCCTTGAGTATCAGCCTAGGATGGTGTAGATTTCGTCAAACTCAGATCAGTGCGATGGGATACGACGAATACGACCACACAGCCTCGCGTCCGTGATAGAAAAGCTGGCGTGGGGTTGAAAGCAGCATAGAGTAAGCAGCATCGAGATAGACTAAGGGAAGTTGGAATTGACGGAAGGTCAATGGCTGGTTGAATTTCTAAGTTTGTGAAACTGGTTAATGAATTCTTTCCGATTTACAGATGACGGCTTCTGGTTCTGACAAAGGATCAAACCAGAAAGTGAATGAATCGGAGACCCCAGCTTTGGTGGTTACAACTGTTTATTCTGACATGAGTGAGGCCGAACAGTCTAGGATTCACGAGTCTTCTTCTACAGCCTCTAACGATAATAAAAGAAGAGGTCCAAGTAGACTGCCTCAACGATCCAATTCGCTAGCTTCGGTTCGTTCTGCTAGCTCGTCTGTCACTGGAGATGAGGATAATGATACATTTATAAAGTCAGAGCATGCTGCTTCTAACGAGGTCGATACTCCTGGCAGCTCTAACAGAGCGGGCTACGGATCAGGAGCAGAAAGTTCTCATCAAAGTATGGACTCCCTCAAAGTACCTGGAGAAAAACACCAGAAACGTAGACCCCACTCGAAATCCCGTAGAGGTTGTGCAACTTGTAAAAGACGAAGAGTCAAATGTGACGAGACTCATCCGATTTGTGACAATTGCAGGCACTTAGACTTAGAATGCTCATTTAAAGAAGCAGTGCAAAGTCAACAAGTAAATGAGGTGCTAAGTTCGTACGTGAAAGGGCCCTTAAACATGATCGATTTACGTTTATTCTACAATTATACCCAAAACGTGTGGCAGACAATTACAGGTGCCGGGATAGGAAACTCTCTCATTTGGGGTACTGAAGTGCCACAGTTGGCATTTGAGTTCCCCTTCTTGATGCATGCCATTTTAACCTTCTCTGCTACTCAGATTTCAAGGACTTTAAAGGGATCCTCGGCAATTGTATCAGAAAATGTCATTACTGTACATCGGGGTCATGCACTGCAATTGCTTCGAGAAGAGGTTCGAGAAATAACTCCCAACAACCTTGATGCGTTAGTTGCAGCTTCGATTCTACTGATCTTGGATTCACTGGCCAACGCATCCCCTCCCGATGCCACCTCCCCATCATCGTTGCCTGCATCAGCCTGGCTCCATCATGTTCGAGGAGCGGCCACCATCCTCATTTCAGTCACTCCATTGCCTCCTGAATCTAGATTCTTTGAGCTAGTTAATATCGAGCTCAAGGATCTTGCTGCATTATCAGCTGCGCAGCCATCGTCGTTAGTGGATCCTGTCACAGGCTTGTCTAACCTGGAGTGCTTTGATGATGATTTGAGGGAACTGTATCCTGTTCATATGTCTTCACCTTACTTTCATGCATTAGCCTATCTTGATAAGCTTCTTCATCAAAGATTTAAATCCGATTTCATCTTGAGAGTTTTCTCATTCCCTGCATTCTTGGACAGATCTCTGTTGGAGCGCTTGGGCCAGGGTGATATCTGGTCCAAGCGGATTATAAAAGCGTATTACAAGCTTGTGCGGTCTTTTGCCAACGAAATGAAAGACTCAGTATGGTTTCTGGATGGAGTAGCAAAGGTGCTGCCAATTGATATGGACGAAGAATTTGGAGGCTTGGGATTTATCTCGACAGCTCTGTTACCAGTCGAAAGTAATTCTAGTCCAAATGCAGATGTCACTCTGGATCAATTGTTAGTCAAGGACTTTGATGCTGGTATTCAAGCCGGCGTTAACAGTGAGCTATTGGATAATAGTGGTCCCGGATCCGATATTCAAGATTCCATGTTGGACGACATGAGCCCGTACTAACTTAAGAGCAGTAAACAGGGTTATGATTTCGTAAAAATCTTTCCATATTTATAACTAAAAAATATCATTTCATATTGTTTGTATCACTAATGAAGAGATAACGTACTGAACCATTTATAATTTGCCCTTAAATCTCGGTAATCGCATAGGTTCATACACGCCATCGGCCAACATATCAGACGAGACATTAGTATGAGAATCAACAGACGCAACATCCAAAAATGATGGATTAAGCTCGTCAAGAGAATTGACTCCAATTAGTCTCATGTTCATCTCTAGTTCATCCTTCAGCAACTGAATTGCTTTAACTACTCCGTTGGAACCATAGGCTGACATTGCGTATATGAATGGCCTGCCAATTCCCACTCCTCGTGCACCAAGACATAATGCCTTTACAATATCAGTAGCTCTTCGAATACCACCGTCCACATATACCTCAATCTTATTTTCGAGATTGAGGCTTCTTAGAGCTGACATGATTTCTACCAAGGCCACGATAGAAGGACGAGAAAATTCAAGCTGACGCCCACCATGATTTGAAACTACAATTGCATCGACACCAGCTTCAACAGCCTTAATAGCATCCTCTGCTCTCTGAATTCCCTTCAGAGCAATAGGCATCTTCGTAATGGATCTGAACCAGGGTAGGTCATCCCAAGATAGAGACGTGTCAATGAAAGACGAAATCGCTCTAGCAGCTCCCTGAGATCGATCAATAGCTTCTTCCTCTCCATCCTCCTCTTGAACTGACGCTGCGTCCAGTTCATATTTAGATCTCATATCCTTTTCTCTGCGTCCAAGCTGAGGAGCATCTACTGTGATCCATAAGCCCTTAACTCCTCGTGCCTCAGCATGTTGAACCAGCGACTTGGTAACCTCACGATCTGCATTTACGTATAACTGCATCCATTGAGTTTGCTTGTCTGTAGCAGCATCAACAATCTCATCAAAAGAACACGAGGCCAAAGTGGGAATCATTTGGATCACATCTTCTTGGGCTGCAGCCTTGGTCAATGCTACCTCTCCCTCCTCACAACCAAGTTTACCCAGAGCAGTTGCAGTGATGAAGAAAGGAGCCGATACTTTTGTTCCAAGCATGGTAGTAGAAGTATCAACATGCTTGACATCTACTAGAACCTTTGGTTTGAACCAGATTCGATGGTAAGCTCGATGATTCTCTCGCATTGTAATCTCGTCGTCGGCCCCGGAAGAGTAGTATGACCAACTGACATTCGACATGACACTACGAGCAACATGTTCAAAATCAAACAAATTAAACATTTGGCTAAGTGGTGGCCGATTTGCAATTGCAATGCGTATGTTTCTCTCTTCTTCATCTTCATCTTCGTCTACATTTTCTGGTTCCGGCTCTTTAGACAGCTTTACAACCTTAGGTGGAGCTTCAGCGGGCTTTGGAGCAGCTACGGCCGGCTTCTTGGGTGCCTCGGCACTGCTGCTAGGCTTCTTGTCGTATTCGATTGATCCCAAATGCTTAGCCTTTGGTAAGAACTTGTCTAGTGTATCTTTAGGATGGATAGGGTCGAACCTCTTGGTAGCGTCTTTCCCCGCGTATTTGAGAATGACTTTATGACCGCCGGGGTGTTCAGGCAAGAACTCAGTAACGTCATAGACGTTTCCATGGACTATCACCCAGCAAGAGTCTGGAGAGTTGTGATTCTCGACTTCAGTAAACTTCATGCTCATATTCTGTCTTCTTTCCACTTTCTTAATCTCCTGGGGCTCTTTGTCGGAACTCTCTGTTCCTTCACCTGGCTAATCAGCGGTCTTTTATATATGATTTGAGACATAGCTCGTTTGGCTGACTGGGGGCACTGGGGGTGCTGACATGGGGGCTGATGGGGGCATGTGGGGGCTGACGGGTGAAGGGATCAAGGGAAAACAAGGGTGTATTGAATCAAGTACAAGAGATATTCTATGGATAAGAAAGAAACATCAGTATAAAATGAGTTAACAGAATGGATCTTGTGTTTCAATTGTTTATTTAGCTTTTTAATACCCCTTAGAAACTGAGAGGAGCCCAGTGGTCCGAAGGTATACCGGGGTACGGAAATAGAAAACTCCGAACAAGATATGCCAACAGAAAGTCCAATAGATGACGCGGAGAAAGAAAAGAAAACGAGTGCATGGAGCAGAGGGAGAGAAAACAACTAAACTACATGTCTTTTACCCCAAAGATGTTTACTCAATTTCCCCCAACTTAGAGTACCGAACACGTGAATTGCATCGACCGAGGCGTTATATCGCAAGTATGCGTATGCCCATCATCGCGTATCGCAGGTTTCCGCCAATGATCGTCGAAATATAAAATTTCTTAAAAAAACAAAAACGTGACGGGCACGTGATGCACGTCACATTTCTAGATCATTCGAAAGATTCCTCTTGGTGTGTCCTAACCATACTACTACCAGCCAACGCATTCTAGAGATCATATTCCAAGCTGAAGCTCGTACCTCGAGGTCTGAAGATTTGAAAGATGGTTCTTCATAATCCCAATAATTGGTGAGTATATTTATTCAGAGGTTGTTTGTAATTGGTCACATCATAAAACTAACCAGTTTAGGCACTGGGTGGACAAGAATTGTCTAAGTTGGTCGCAAGACTACTTTAAGGAAAAATTGATTGGAGTTACCGCCACTGAGGGTGATTTGCATGCTGAAATTAGTGCAATCAGTTCTTGTGAGGGTGATGTCGATGTATCACAGAGAAAGGGAAAGGTCATATCTCTGTTTGATCTTCGATTGGTGTTGAACTTCAAGGGCAACACTGCCAAAGCCGAGGACGTGACGGGAACGATCTCAATCCCCGAGGTGTCTTATGACGCCGAGGAGGATGATTATGATTTCCAGATCTCGATCAATGCTGAATCCTCAGATAAGGAGTCTATTAAGCCTTTTGTTCGAACTAAGCTTGTACCTCAGCTTCGAAAGGCCCTTGCTCAGTTTGGATCGGATTTAATTGACACTCATGGTAAGGATATTCAGCACCCAAAGGGCCATCCTACTGAGGTGAAGTCTGGAGGCTCGTCTTCTGTTTCTGATTCTCATCATGGTTCATCGGGTGATTCCGCACAGTCTGCTGCACCCACCGTCAAGGGCACCGCAGCCTACAATACGACCTCTCTGAGCTTGGATCCAGTGTTTAATGCTACTGCTGAGCAGCTATATGATGCGTTCCTTAAGCCTGAGATGGTTGCTGCGTGGTCACGATCTAAGCCAGATATTTCTGCTGAAGAGGGCCGTGAATACTCATTGTTCAATGGCAATGTATCTGGAAAGGTAAAAAAACTAATCCCCAACAAGAGCATTGTGTTGACTTGGCGCCTTCGTGATTGGAAACAAGATCACTTTGCGGACCTCAACCTGTCATTTGATCAGGGAGCCGGTGAGACTACGGTCAAAGTGAAGTGGACTGGAATCCCTATAGGACAGGAAGAAGTGGTTGAACGAAACTTTGAGGAGTACTATGTTAAGCCTATCAAGGTGACTTTCGGATTTGGGACTGTTTTGTAAGAATTGCAACTGCTATAGTTTTGGCGGTGAGATCAAGATTCTTGAAATGCTGTTGAATTAAACAGGTTAGATAGCTTCTGGTTGCTTAACGATATACAAAAATGTAAGATAAATTAAATTATTAGCGGCCGATGCTTGAGTGTGCAAATCGGGTGTAACCTTGAAATTCATATCCTTAGAATTCGTCGTCAAATAAATAAAGTACACACTGGGTTGAAAGAAGGCTGGGTACTACGCATTTCTGTCATATTTCAGTGGCAGTATCCTCTTGTACCTCAGAATTCTCAGAATCTAAGAAACCTGTTGGAACTCCTTTGGCAGCCCGCTGCCCAGTATCTGGTCCGATGTAAACTCCCAAGCTTCGGGACCATACCATCTTGTTCTGACGAACCGCATGTATGGCCTTGTATGCAACTGCAGACCCATACCCAATTCCAGTCTTGGGATCAATGAACTTAGCTACACGACCAGTTACTACACAGCGCTTGTTCTTTCGACTAGCAGGAGGTGCTTTAACGATATGATTCGATTGTGGTCCAAGCAGAAGTGCTCTGACCCGAAGCTTGGTGTATTCCATCTCACTAATGAAGTTCACCAGTGAGATTGTGTTTTTGGTCCGACAAGCGTATGGTCCCTGAACATCAGGAAGGTTATGAGTCTTTTTGACTTGATTCTGGTCCTCAATATCTTCATCGCCTTCATCTTTCACTTCAAGTGTGATCTCATTTTCTTGATTTGAGGAATGATCATCTGCGGTTCCATCTGCGGTTCCATCAGCTCTCGTTTCGTCAACAGTGGTGTCTTCGACTTTGGCGTCTTCCACCTTATCAGCCTCCACCTTCGCGTCTTCCACCTTCTCGTCTTCCACCTTCTCGTCTTCCACCTTCTCGTCTTCCACCTTCTCGTCCTCTACCTTCTCGTCATCCACCTTCACGTCATCCACCTTCACGTCATCCACCTTCACGTCTTCCGCTTGTGCGTCATCACCTTTCTCTTCTGTTTCATTTGAATCCACAGTCGCAGGATCTTTAGTCACAGACGGGATTTCCAGAATTTCCACATCCTCATCAGAGGGTCCAGAACCAACCTCCACTTCCTCAACTTCCTTAACCTCCGGTTCCTTGCCGTCATCAACTTCCATGGGCTCGCTTGCCCCAGTCCCTTTATCGTGATCCAAACTATCCCGCTCAGCTTTATCTCCAGCGTCAACACTCTCGTGATCATGCTCACTACTTTTCTGATTATCATTGTCATCCTTTTCATCTAAGTTCACTGGTTCACTTTCTGGATTGTTAGAAATATCACCAGATTCGGACGTAGCGGTATTCTCACGATCTATCTCGATATTTTCATTCTGCTGGTCAGCTTTTTCGTTGTCGTCTCCCGTGCTCCTGTCACCCTCCATACCAGTGAACTCGTCCCCATCTTCTTCTTTTTTGATTTCTGTGATCGAATTCTCTTCTACTTTGACCGGATGGATAACCTCCATAGCTCTATGACGCATGAACATACGTTTAGGAGGTACCAGCTTTGTACAACTAACGAACCGAATCACATCTTTCATTGGAGCACGTCTGGCAATTAACGCCGCTCTCTGACGACGCTTACGTTCTTCTTCCATCTCATAGTAATAATTTAATGAAGCAAGGTTTCTCTGCTCAGTAATCTTTGCTTCTTCTAGTCGTTCCTCTTGAGTCATTCGATGTACCTGTTCGCGTTTAAGTCTACGTTGGATAGCAGCGTTTGAGTTTTGGTTCGCGAGCCTCTTTTCCTCTTCCTGTCGAAGTCGTTCAATAACATCTTGGGTATTCTTCACAGCTGCAGCCCGCTTAGACACTCTTCGATGGCCCTCAAGCAATTGAGCGACTGAAGACTTCTTTTTCTTGGGTTGTGCGCCGTCTTTGGTGCCCAAGGGCTTATTTTGTTTGATCTCAAACATCTTTTTCTTCTGATTAAGCTGCTGTCTCCGTTTCTCTTCTCGCCTGCGAGCTTCCAGCTCCCGTTCACCAGAATCCTCACCCTCTTCTTCCTCTTTGGCATCAATATCCGAACTTTCGTCCGACGAGAAGTTTTCATCGTCCTCATCTTCGGCCCTGGCTGGCTCGTCAGCATTTTCATCGTGTTTTCTTTTAACCGGAACTGATTTGACAGTGGATCGTTGTTGTTTGACGGACTCGGTGGTATCAACTTCTTCTGATCCTGCAACTTCTCCATCATCCTTGTCCGATTCACTCTCCTCACTACTTGAGCTTTCGGTGAATTCGGTGTCATCTTCAAACTCTTTAAAGATGAGCTGTTCTTCATCATCAGCATCTTCTTTGAGCGCATCTTGTGCATTGAGGAGGGACTGTAATCTGTTACCTGCATTGGATCTTCGTTGTCTAGTTTTGATGAGATCTGGTTCTGATTCCTCTGATGATTCGGAGTCAGCTTCTGATCCTGAAAGGTCTGATTCATCTGGTGGTAATTCCTCGATATTATCATCATTATCTTCCCATTCCAGAGCTTCTTGGCTCCGAGGACTCTCCATCATCAGTCTAAAGCTATATCTAGTTGACTAACAACATTTGGGGGCGAAAGTTCGTTGGTGATGATTTGGCGGAGGTGATGTTTAAGTAGGCGTTTGTACTGGTGGGTTACATCGGTATGCCCATGTAGTATTAAGTGCGTAGGTTCACCGATGAAATATTATGGGATGAATATTGCTGTGATATTACTACCTGTTCATCTACAGAATACCACAAAGTCATAATGAGCTTAGCTCGAGTATATCGTACTAAACGTTTAGCACCTATATGGCCTATACACATTTTTTCCAGACCACTTTGTTGTACACCAAGAGCTCAATCTAGTGCTTCAACCTCTCAAAGTGAATTGGATCATTTCAGCCAGCTAGCTGATACGTGGTGGGATGTTGAGGGCCCCCAAAGAATTTTGCATAAAATGAACTTACTACGAGTTGATTACATCCGACAGACGTTTTCGCGATATGGCCCTCCAAAGCCAGTGTCCAATATGAATTCCTCAGCCAACCGTAAGAAGTCCTCACAGAAGGTTGATAAGTCTGCTAGTGACTTGCATTTACCAGGTTATTCTTTAGACCTTTTACCCGAGGAGCAGAGGATTCGTCTACAGGAACAGACCAAATCTCAGAGCTCTGCAGTAAATCTCCAAATGCTAGATGTAGGATGTGGCGGGGGGATAATGGCTGAGAGTCTGGCAAGAATGGATGATTTAAGTGGATCAGTGTTGGGAATAGATCTGTCTGAAGATGTGTTGGGTGCTGCCAATGCCCATAAACGTACCGATCCTTCTCTTAATGACAAGCTAAGTTACGAGCTTTGTTCCTTAGATAAGATTGATCGTAAGTTTGATATGATCACAATGTTTGAGGTTCTTGAGCATGTAGACAATCCATCGTATTTGATGCGATGTGCTCTTGATCGACTCAATCCTGGGGGATGGATCTTCTTATCTACCATCAATCGAACTCCAGTATCATATTTGACCACGATCTTTGTAGGTGAGGTACTTTTGAATATCGTTCCCCGGGGGACTCATACTTGGTCTAAATATATCAATGAGCATGAACTACGACAATGGGTCGACGAGCAGGCTGATGCTCAGTTTGTTCGCAGCGATGGATGTATCTTCATTCCAGGTGTCGGATGGAGATTAACTTCTTGGGATCGTACCATGGGTAATTATTTCATGGCTCTCCAGAAGCGATGATGCGAGGAAGATGAAACCATGAACTAGCTAACAAGGATTAGTCATTACTCAAGGTGCATAGTATCTGTGGTAATGAGGTTAATTATATAGAAATACACACAGTTCCAATGACTAAATCACATGAGCGTTTACTGAGCAGTCTGCGCAGCCGGTTCCTCCTTGGATTCAGGTACTGGTTCATCGACAAAACTGGGCACTTCGTCTAAATAAGATGGAGCTGCTTCTGTACCACCATTCAAAGCTTCAAACTCTATCTCATCTCCTAATGCTTCGAGCTCAGCATCCAGTTCGGCCTCATCTACATCGTCGGGAACTGCGTAGTTTCGAGACAATGTATCTTGAAGTTCACCACTCATATCCAATAAATCAGCCATCTCATCCTGTAAACTTTCAATCTTGTCCACGTTTATTTTACCATATTGCTTTTTGAGCTCCTTATTGGCCGTTTTCATCGCATCCACAGTAGCCATCGTATTCCTCAAGTTGTCAGTAGTCATCGCTGCTTGCTCCATGTTCCATGACTGGGTCTCTAATTGATCTTTCTGAGCTTCGATTTGCTTTCGCTGTCGAAGTAGTTTCAAAGCCTTTTGCTTGATTGCATTCTTTCCAGGGCCATCTCTCATTCGTGCCAGTTTTTGTTGATAAGTCGTAAGCTCAGCATTAATCTTTGATAACTTAACGTCCAGAGTGGCGACCCGGGTGTCGATAGAAGACACAGCATCGTTCAACGATGGCTTCGGCGCAGTAGCTTTACTGCCAAATATTCGATTCATGCTGGATATATTTCTAACTTATGAGGTTCTAAACCAGTCCTAGCCAAGTCCCAATCAAGTCCTAACCAAGTCCTAATCAAGTCCTAACCAAGTCCTAGCCTAGGTTTCTCACCAACTCTTGATATTAGCAATCCTTGGGTTAATGTCGTAGTTTGACGATAGCAGGAGCAGTAAACCCTAACAAGATTCTGTGTGCGGCTGGCTCGATCTCAACCAGCGATAAGATAAGTTGGTGGACTTCAACTCAACCGACAACCGTCACGTCAAAGCCTACCTGCTACGTCAACTATAAACCGTCAACAATTACTACAATTACTACAGTTACTGATATATATATATATATATATATATATGATGGTATATTCAGTCACGATTAACGACCTCCGACCTTGAAACTCAGAATATCATTCTTCCCAACATCAACCACATCTTCGTCTCCTACTCTGACTCCTCCTACTCCTTCAATGGCAGCAATCACAACCTCAGTACCCATAAGCTTGCGAGCAACTTGACCAACGGTACTGCCTTTTCTAACCAATAAACAATCTCGGAATACCTGAGCTCCACCAAAGTTGTGAATATTTTTGACAGGATACACTGGAATTAAATCCAAGATATCAGCAGCAGCCTGTAGAACCTGGACGACCCCGGTAGACCCGAATCTGTACAACACCAAATCCCGAACATTGTCTATTCGTTCTCTAAGCTTGTCATCCAATGGCTTGAGATCAGATTCTGGAAGGTCTTCCTTAGTGTCCAAGAACTCAGTGCCCTCTTCATACTGAACATAACCTTGTTTGGTAAGCTTGCGTATAAACACCTCACTGATGGCCGAGGTCAAAACCGCAGGAGTGTTTGGATATTTCTTAATGATTTTAGAAACATTTTTATCTGCGTCAGGGTGGTCGATTTTGTTCAATGCAAGGACAGTGGGGAATTTTTCTCTAGTAAATGCTCGAACAACAGATTCCAATTGCTCGTCAGTCCATTGTTCTAATGGGGGTAACTTGGGTAGCAAGTTCTTGAGAGCTCGAGCTACCAGGTCTGTGGTACTACCATATCCAGAGAACTGATTCTGTAGCGTATCTATAGCGTTGGATTTGGTAGCAGTATGTCGCCTTTTGATCGAGCCCCATTTTTCCTTCAGATTGCCTAATACCCAGTAAAAGATTTCATCCTGTAGCCAATCTACGTCCGAGATCGGATCATATCCTCGAGTCGCTTTGCCTTCAGCATCTGTGGTTCCAGACACATCAACTACATGGATAAGAGCATCAGCATGCCGAAGGTCATCCAAAAATTTGTTGCCTAATCCTCGGCCCTCATGAGCACCTGGAACCAATCCAGCGACGTCTAACATCATGATAGGCACAAACCTTCGTCCATTTCTGCACCATCCATAATTTGGTTTACACATCTCTTCTTTGCCATATCTTGAACATGCACAATCTATTTGGAGATATCCAGTAGCTTTATTTGGATCAATGGTGGTGAATGGGAATGATCCTACTTTTGCAGAAGCATCAGTTAAACTGTTTAAAGTTGTAGATTTGCCACTGCTAGGCTTTCCCACAATTCCAATTAATGGTTCTTTCATGATCTCCGGCCGTGTACGTTTCGCCAGAGGGGTTCTCAACCAGAGATTCTCACCCTTTGAACTAGTTGGTATCTAAGATAGTGTAATAAGCTTGTCGCGGCCGTCGCAGCCCTCGAGCATCGCATCAGGATTTTTCGCCGGTCCGATAGCAGATTAGGAGCAGGGGACTAACTATGTATGTAGAAGATCAAGGGTTTTAATTATCAATCAATTGCGAATGACTCCACTATCTGCCCAATTGCTACTACTCAATTTCAATCTATCTGATCCATCTCAACCTCAACCCACCTCAGTCCATAGCTCCAACATCCCCCGTCACCACCCATGCCGTCTCTCAACCCCCATGTCTACCCCCATTTCGATCCATTCATCCCCCACCCCTCCCACAACTTCAAATCAGAACCAAAACCGGCCTTCGCTGCGCCAAAGAATTAAGAGTAACATTAAAAAATCCTGATTGATGCTATTTAGCCATTATAATACCTAATTGCTACCTATTAGCCACCTATTAGCCACCTATTATCCACCTATTATCCACCTATTAGCCACCTATTAGCTACCCAATCGCCACCAAAACCCGCCCTTTGCATCCTCGCGTAGGTCATATTATAACAATGGAGGCGGAGTGTGATCTTCTTAAGGTAAAAAATCTAAATTTTAATGCTCTTACCGCCATTTCCCTTGGCAAACGCTTCAAATTACTTGTGACGGGTAAAAATGATAATATTTCCCCACTGGACCCATCTCGCGTTTCAAATATCTACTGGGAGATCGTAACAGCGCTCCTTCCTACCCTTTCAATCTTCACCCAGTTTGAATCTTCATCTTCTCCAACATGAAGACCCACTTACATGCACAAGATTGACTAAGCGTCCCAGTTTACAATCCGTACAATTGGTTACTTCGGTTAGCATATCGCTTCCGTAGGTCTTCATCGCAAACCTACTACTTCTTGATACCCCGTACCATCAACTATCATCTCATCGCCACCAACACAATCACTACTACCGTTAGTAATCCTCTGTACTCACGCTTACTGATGCTGAGTGTGCGCATACAATCCACCTGCCTCGGGCTACCGACCACCAGCTGGGGTGGACAGAAACAGTCATCGTGGAGGCGCCGAGTTGGTATGTGTGTGGAGGCGCAAATTTCGGTTACCGAAACTTAAATCTGTTATGCGGGTCCGGTGTGATAGACAGGCTAATCATTTGGGCAACTGACTGGTGGTAATTAAACTCAACCAGCGGGGGTATATATATAGTGGATGAGGGAATCAATCTATCAACAGCATCCAGACCTACAGACAAAGGTTGAGAAAGTAGTTATTAGTGAAAGTTTGTTTTAAGCTAAAGGCGCTGAGAACCGCAAGTGTTAGAGACAAACGTCAAGTTCGAAGCAGAGGATAAGAATGGCTGGAGCAATGTTTGATTCAATTCCGGATGCAATTGAATCTTTCCGAAATGGAGAATTCCTAGTAGTGTTGGACGATGAGAGTAGGGAAAATGAAGGAGACCTCATCATGGCTGCAGATGCAATCACTACAGAGAAGATGGCATTTTTGGTTCGTCATTCAAGTGGTTATGTATGTGCTCCGATGACAAATGATCGAGCAAACCAGCTGGATCTTCAACTGATGTCTCCAGACCGATCTGACCGCCATGGAACTGCTTATACCATCTCCGTTGACTATGCTGACGGTACTACCACTGGAATCTCTGCTCATGACCGAGCATTGTCATGTCGTAAGCTGGCTGATGCTAATTCGAAGGCTGAAGATTTCATCCGCCCTGGCCACTTGTTACCTTTGCGAGCGGTCGATGGAGGCCTCTTGTCCAGAAGAGGACATACCGAGTCTGCGGTCGAGCTGTGTAAGCTAGCAGGCAAAGCTCCAGTTGGAGTGATTTGTGAGATTGTTCGAGATGAAGATGGACTTATGGCTCGAAGAGATGACTGTCTGAAGTTTGCTCGACAGCATAACTTGAAAGCAATTACAATTGAGGATCTGGTTCAGCATATTGAAAAGCAAAAATCCACTAATGGACACTAAAATATGACCTATGGTAGCCTGATAGCATCGTTAACATTGGTTGCTTGTATCATTGCTTCTGGGGTTTTGAAGCAATTTTTTTTGAATCATAACGGTTGAATTATAATGCTTGAATCATAATGTTTGAATTAACTAATGTTCGGATCACTTGATATTTGAATTACTAAATGTTCGGATCATAATGTTTGAACCTACTTTGAATTGCTTACATGTAATTGGATCAAGACACGTATTGGAATAAGATTCCTGAATGCTGGTACTAGACAATGAAGAGTGCATTACTCGTTTGAGCTTATCGTAAAGTACAGTAATTATCGTTCAAGCTTGATCCTCTACCAGAATACAGTAAATGACCATCGTTTAATCTCAATCCTCCACTAAATCCTCCACTAAGCTACCTTCATAAAGCTCTCAGTTAGTGGCCTTAGGGTCAGTTTTCTTGACAGGGACTAGCCGAGGAGTAGTTCCCCACTCATAATCACGATTTGGGTTAGCATAATGAGCCACATCATCATCAGTTACAACAGCTCGTTTCTGTTGAAAGTCAGCACAGAACTGTTGTAAGTATTTGATCGCAATTGCCTTGAGTTCGCCAGTCAACAGCTTTCCAGACTTGTAGTCGTCATAAATTTGTTGTAACTCCGCATCATCTTCAATGAAAAAGGTGAGATACTGGAATGAAACATCAACGTTAGGATTTCCGCCTAGTCTTCTCTGCTCTTCAACAGTTGTCTGACCACCAGAAAACGCATATTTGTTAATCTTAGTCTTGATCTCCTTAGCAGTATCAGTCATGAAGATTGCTGAAGTCTTACTGGAGGCAGACATCTTAGAGGATGGGCCTTGAAGAGCAGGGAAGAATTTTGAATGAATCAGAGATGGCTTCTTGTACTTGAGCTTTGACGCCACATCTCTACACACTCTGAAATAAGGGTCCTGATCAATTGCACAAGGAATCAAACACGGTAGATCAGAACGAGTGCCAAACAAGTGAGGGAATGAATTTGAAAACGCCGTAGAAATCTGGATCGAACAAAAGTGAACTTTTCCAATGCTATCCGAATCTTGAAACCCAAATACCGCTCGAGCAGTGGATGTGGTTATCTGTCTCGATACCTTGACCACATTTTCATAAAATGGGCCCGACATGTACTGCAAATCTGAAAATATAAACGTCTTTTTGGGATCAAACCCTACCGCAATGATATCCTTAGCGTTCTCATTAGCAAACTTCTTGACATCGGCAATTGTCAAGTTCTGCTTGAACAGGAACTTTTCATCGTCAGTCAATTCCACTACCAAAGGAACATCAAACACATCTTGAAGCCATTTTGTGAATATGAACGGTACAGTATGACCCAGGTGCATTGAATCGGAAGAAGGACCCCGGCCAGTGTAAAGAAAGAATGGTTTACCTTGTTCATATCTATCAAGAATCACTTCAATGTCCCGAACTGAGAAAAACATTCCTCTACGTAAGAATCGATGAGGTTTATGTCCCGTAACTTTTTCAAATCTTTCTAATAGTTCAGGCGTCACCTTTTTAGTTCCGAATGCCGAAATGAGCTTATCATAGTCAATTCCCTGAGCTTCACCATCGACCACCGCTCCTTCTACTTCCCAGGGAGTAATTTTCTGTTCTGCATTTCCTACCTCAAGGTCTTTGACCCCTTTGGTCGTTTCCTCTATGGACATTGTGGCGGTTACGGTTCTTTGCTAGCTTTACTACCAACAGATACCAATTCGGAGGATCGTAATAAAATCCACACAATTTACCAACCCTAGAGTTATATTCTGCGCAATTGACTATTCTCGATTTTTCTTTTGTTAATAGCGTGTACTATCAATCATGTACCGGAGATTACAATTTCTCAATTAGTATCTTATATCCTCTTGATACTCAATCAACCTAGCCTGTCTACCAGTCGATGATTTTGTTCCTCTCTAACGGTGAATTTATTCCTCTTGAAAGAGCCTCTCCATAGAGTTGTGTGATGGGAGCCAATCAGGGGCTCCAAAATGTACGGTGGGAAACGACATGTTTGAGAGTTGCATGTGGAGAGATAGTGGAGAGCGGTAGAGATAAAAGGGGGGAAACAGGGAAGATAGGGAGAGTGGAGTAGAGACGGTCTGACGGGGAGAGTAGAGACTGAAGATTATCAATGAATAGTAGTATTGTCAACAAGGTTATTAATTGATTGTAGTTTCAAGTCTTTGCTAAAGCGTCAGGCTTGGCTTTTTGGCTTTTCGGTGTTTGGCTTCCGCCCCAAATTGGAGAAAGATTCTGACTGCTGACAAGTGCATTAACCCTGGTCAAAGCTAATGCAATTGTCCCATGGTGGATCCCATGGTGGAGAATCAACCAGTCTAGTTGATTTCAGGTGGTGAAACTGGGGGATGCTGCACAGCTCTAGGAATATATAAATATATATATAATCAGATGGATGTAGTCGAATGTAGTCGACAATTACTAGACTGTTTTACTAGTGCATTAAGCTGAACTTGTTAACTGCTCAAGAAACTGTGGAATCAAATCTGTTATCATCTATTGCCCTCTCTGTTGCCATCTTTGTTATTATCTTGCGTGTTGTTTACCGTGTAAGAATCAATGTATCAACACGTCCCGGGGGAGTTTCATGGTTCAGGAGCTACCAAGGATATCCAATTAGGCCCTTTTGCTATCCAACTGGTGAAAGTTGTGATAATAGTATGGATCTTTTGTAAACTATTAGGAATTTTTTAGGCCCATAAGCCTGCTAATATCCAATGATATCTATAGTCTTGTAATAAAAACACATGTGTACTCATATTGTACTAGATATACTCATAGTCACCTTGTACTATTTAAGCCCATAATCACCTTGAACTACTTACACAGAAAGTTACACTATCATGGATACTCCAATCCCCTTTACTCCTGATACCGCTTCTCAGCTTCTGACCAGTTGACAACATTCCAAATAGCCTTAAAGTAATCAGCCTTCACATTGTTGTATTGAAGGTAGTATGCATGCTCCCAAGCATCAATCCCAACAATAGGAATATAGGCACCAGTGACCGGATCCTGATTGGGCTTGGTGATAGTCTCCAAAGCACCATTCTCCTTGTTCTTCACAACCCAAGCCCAGCCTGAGCCTTGAATACCAGCCAACTTGCCATTAACATTAGAAATAAGTGAATCAAGGGATCCAAAGTTGGCCTTAATAGCGGAATCAAGAGGGGACCCATCCTTAGGAGGTTCACCACCTCCAGAAGATTGAGGAGCAAGGTTCTTCCAGAATAACGAGTGGTTAATATGTCCACCTCCATGGAAGTTAATCAAAGGTTGAAGCTCAATCTGAGCTCGAATATCTCCGTCGTGCTTAGCTTGAGCTAGCTTCTCAGACGCAGCATTGTATGAATTTACATAAGTCTGATGATGCTTAGAGTAGTGAAGCTCATTGATTTGACCAGAGATAAATGGCTCTAGTGCACCAAAGTCATACTCAAGGTCTGGAAGGACCGCCTTATCGTTAGAGGTGAAGACCTTGGTAGAGTATCCTCTACACGCGGCTCGAACCGCTACTGGTGCGACTTTGAATCCTCGACGAGCAATTGACATTTTGATTTTGTTCGTAAAGATGTAGTTAGGTTACAACCAGCTCGTCATTGGCCCTTATATCCTTGTGGAAACGGACCGACCGGCATCGCCGTGCATCAGACTGAGCAACCCAGAAATGACGGCATTTGGATTCTCGACTGCTGAATAAGCACCGTGCTACCAGCCGTGTCATATTGAGCTGTTGGTTGGAAGGGTTTATGAAAGTTGATCGGTAGGGGATATACGTGGGTGGCCGACGCGTGTCAAGTACTGAATAGTTTTGCACAAGAATTTGCAAATTCTGGAACACTGTACACAATAAAATACAGGATGCTCGACCAGATTGTAGGTGCAGGTATGCTCGGGGTAGCTACTGCAGTGTTTGTTTATTATAGTGCCTGGGTATTTGTTCTGGTAAGCTTTTGAGGTTGTAATCGGTTAAGACGATGTGATCAGTTGAGGTGAGATTGATGTCCACAACGTTAGGGACTAACAATAGCCTTTTGTGGATGAATCAAATGGTGTTTATTCACTATTTCCTCCAAGAGAATGGGCGGTAAGGATTCCGGTTGCGTTATTGATCATTGGTGTTGCTGTGATTGGTACGTTTGTGGGTTCAATTCTTGTTAAAGCAGCTCAAAAAGAAAAAGAGAAGCAGAAACAAAAGAAGACTGAGTGAATCAGAACACAGCACATATCAGCCATTGGTTCAGGCTCAGTCTCAGTAGCACAGTCTTGGTCTCAAGCTCAAGCTCAGGCTCAGTAGCTCAGCAGCTATCTAAATGGGTTATGCCTACACATCCTTTAACCTAGCCCAATAGGGGCAATTATTAATTGAAGTCTTTTATCTGGTGGATAGGGGGCAATTTTTAACGAAGTAGTTTTTCATCAAGCGGAAAGGGACAGTCCAGTTCCGTTATGCCGCTATTGTGCGCACCAGTTCAGCGCTTGTTCCACTGATCCTGATCCTTCTCAAACCCTACTGGTCTCTGTCGTGAGTTTCAGCCGTACGTCACGAAGTCTACTGATCTTAACTTCACAACAACCCCTCTGCTCTAATTCCGCCATGCCTACTCTCTAATTCCACTATGCCTACTCTCTAATTCCACTACAGCCACTGCTCTACTACTCTCCCTTTCATCTGTCTTTTTACTCTCACTCCTCTAATCCGGTCGTTGCGTTAACCTCTCGTCATAAGCTATACCATGATAAGCCAGTGATATGTTCCGCCGTGCGATGTGACCACTTAGAGATCACACAATCCACATAGCAATAGTGGGTTCTTGATACTTGAAACGGTCTGAGGGTTCACAATCATCTTACTCTCCTTTACTTCCTTTGCCTCTGATTCCTACTTCCCTTCAGTCCTTCTACCCCTCTTAACTCTCATCACAATGACGTAGTATGCATATCGCTCACGTATCGGCCTCTCAAGCCCTGTGCTAGTAAAATACCCCAGATTTCCCCTGTGCCGAGTGAGTCAAGGGATAGAAGAGTGAAGTATCCAATGCGATAAAGGGATCATATAGTTAATACTTACTGCCTCCTTTTCGTTGTCATCTCAGTTCATCCCGTTAGTTTAAGCATCTCCTAACTAATATAGTGTAGTACTTGTGTTTGTGCCGGTATTACACCCTGTGGTTTGTTTCGCGTGACTGGGTGTTTTCTACCTGTACGCTCTATTGAGGCTGTGGCTGCTAGCGATCTATGGTGGTAGTAGAGGACCAGTAGGGGTGATATACTGGAAGGCAGACGGAGGTAACAAGTCAGTACAGGGAATTAAATAAGTGGTACGGATTGAGGAGATAGTACAGGTTTCGACCTTTGAACACAAGCATCTTAGGCACTAAGGATTCCAGCTTGCTTTGGCCTTGCTAGCATAAACCATAAAGGAACCACGTCTCAAGATACCAACTACCCTCAGTCAATGATAGAGGCATCGGATGCCTTGTCAGGGGCAGGTGCATCTCAGCTTGATTGTGATGCTTCCATTGGTTCAGGCTCGAACACTTCGAGCCCAGAAAATGTCAAACATACTGCCTCAACAGCCCTGAATAACGACGACAGTAGAACTGTCGCTGAAAACCCAGCCAGCCAGTTCCGTGCTTCGTCGTCTCATGTTAAAATGCAGCAAGGGCCATTCACAAGTTCTGTATCAGGCACTGATATCGACCCTTTAACTGCTTCCAGATTCTTGCATTGGGACAGTTCTGGTAGTGGTGGACTCAAATTCAATCTACAGCATTCCCCTACGGCCTCCTTAAGCTCCATAACTGGAACTGGAATGGGTCGGTCTTATGGATCTGTCTCTGGCCAAGCGCCTAGCAAACCTATTCGCCATAACCCTTCTCGGCTCACCACTGATTCATCATCTCAAAACACATCATTTACTATTCCCGATCTCAGCAACTTGGTGCTAGAACTTAATCGAGACTGTGGATTCGAGCCTTTCTTTAACAATCTCATACGACTATGCCAAACTAGCTTCGGTGCTCAGCGATTGTCTATCTGCATCCCTAATGATCCCACTGACATTGTCAATGTGCCTTGGGGGCTCAAGTGTCTTTGGAATAATAACAGACCTCTTCCGCGACGGCCTTATGCCAGCCGGCATCAATCTGATACCAAATCCACTAACCCTCATAATACCTCTGATGATGACGACGGCTGGGGAACTGATGATGATGATGATGAGCCTGGTAATCCTATGCCATCTGCTCCCCTGGAACGGAGACTAAGTATCGAAGATCTGTCCCCAATCGATCTTGGTACTGGTAGTGATGATAGAGGTTCTGCTGCCGTATCTGAATCAAAGGTATCGCATATCCCGGATGTGGAATCCCCAATTCACAAGAACGCTGCTGGATCTCCTCGTCAATCATTGTCACATACCAATTCTTTCAAGCGTGCTCTCTCATTAACTCGAAAGTTGTCTCTAAGTGGTAGGCATGGTAAACGTTTACTGCCAGAACACCGCGAGAAGGCTATGGGGCGTACAAACCTACGGCATGGTAATGAGAACCGAATTGACCACTCGCTTTCTTCTTTTGGTTCTGAGACCTCATCTACATCGAAGCGTAAACCTCGTGATAAAAAACTTCCTCCATTGCCAAGGTCCATTCCTAGACCTCCTATGTCTCCGCCTGCCCCTGATGCTTCTTCTCAACGCTCTCCACGTCGTGGTACGCTACAGCGATCGAAACCACAAATATCGAAAGCTACCGGAAGAAAGGGTAAGTCAACATACTCTTCTACCGCAAAGTCAATGGGGAGTAAAAGCTCTTGGGCAATATTCGACCGTGTCAGAACCATGGAATGGGAAGACGACCCTTTAATTGACGCTCAGGGAGTGCTTAATGTACTTGAGAACGATGATGTCGTGGTTCTTCAACGAAAGTACTCAAAGATATCCTCTACTAATTCTCAACCAACTGATATGCCTGTGGATCCATTAACAATGTCCTCAAATTCTATCGCTCTTGCAATGGCTGAGCAAGGGGCTCGTGGTGGCTCTCTGATGTTCACTGATAGCGAGCAGGCTGCTGCATCACCGTGGTCACGGTCTCCTGCTCCATCTCCTGCGGTGAAGGAATACAGTGAGAGCCCCTTTTTCAAACCCCCATCTAGCGAAATGGAAAGCGCATTTGATGATGTGGATCCAAACGCTCCCCCAGATCTTAATACCGCCCCAGTAGACGCAATTGGATTCGAAGATACATACTCTCTTCTACACATTCTAATAGTTGTCCCTCCTGATCCAAGGCATGAATATTCGGGTGCTTCGCAGCAGACTGCGCCAATTGGAATTCTCTCGATAATGTCCTCGATAATTCCATTCCCTGCAGAGCTTCGAGTGATCCTCTCTCGTTTGGCTCCTCATATTGCTACAGCGTTTGTGCAGGCTAGAGCATACTCAGACATCTCAGCTAAGTTGGATTCTTCGGTTGCGCGATCTTCATATAGAAGGAGCCTGTACGCCAATCCTAATAGGAGCGTGTTAAGTGCCAGTAGCGGAGGTGGATATTCGCTAAGAAGGGCTTCTCCATATGAAGATTTATCTCCCGCTTCTTCAAAGTCTGGCTTGGTACCTTCCGGATATAGCGAAGCAATTTCTGGGCATTACGAGGGAGGGTGTCACCAAGACGGTCAGCATGGTCTCAAAGGGCTCCACGATCTCGAATCTAAGCACAATTTTTATTCGTCTCTCCGTGAGGATGAGTCAGGTGAGTCTATTCTCTCTCCTCCTCCATTGGAAATCGACACTCGAGAAGGCGTTCAAACACAGGATGATGTCAAAGAGGATTCAGAATATTTACCTCCGGGTGGGCCTAATGAAGATGCACATTCACAAGAAGTGTACGGCATGCCTGAAACTCATTCTATAGGAAAGTCTGTATTTTCGCGGAGTCATCATGTTCGCCCCCATATCCAGAGACTCTTGCGCTCCCATGGAGCTTCGTTCGTTATGGAGCCTGAGTCCTCTTCCTCTTCTGCTGTTCATCCTCCACAGCCTGATCCTGAAAATGGTCAGAATATTACTAACGGGTCAAATGACCTTGTCCAGCTTAGAAGAAATGTGCTCAATAACGCCAACTCTGGAGAGGCCCGTCCTTCAAACAAGCTCTTGCGCACGATGATAGATGCAATTCCGGTCCATGTGTTCACAGTAGAGCCTATCGGAGGAGATATCACTTGGGTGTCTAATCGTACCTTAGCTTATCGAGGACAGCTTCGGGAGAAGTTCATGAAGGATCCTGCGAGCAGTATTCACCCAGATGATAGAAAGGATTACCTTGAAGCCTGGTATTCTGCGCTTAGGAATGGTGAACCGTTGGCAAGAATGGTACATGTGCGAAGGTTTGATGGTAGATATCGAGCTTTCTTTATGCGAGCAGTTCCATTGAGGGATGAAAAGGGGGTTATAACTCATTGGTTTTGTACTATGATGGATATTCATAGTCAGCAGCAAGCACAATTAGATGCAGTTCAGCATGCGGTGGAAACTGCAGGAGACAAATATAAGACTCTTGCAGCATCTGCCCCAATCATTGTGTTTGCAACTCATCCGTCTAAAGGAATTACCTATGCTAACAATAAGTGGTTTGATTATTCTGGGCGAACCATTGATGAAACTTATGGATTACAATATATCAGTGCTATCCATCCTGATGATCGCTCTAAAGGGGTTATTCCTCTTGAGTCGATGGGATATACTTCAAGCGCAGAGGGAGAGGGAAATACAACTGAAGAATGGCCCAAAGAAGGCACATATTCGACTGAGCTAAGACTGCTAAGTAAAGAGGGTGAGTATCGATGGCACTTGGCTACTTTCACATGTTCTGAATTGGATAATCCTTTGGATTCCGATTGGTTTGGTACCTGTACTGATATCACTGATCAAAAGCTTATCCAGGAGAAGCTTCAAGAAGCCAAGGATGCTGCGCAACGTACAATTGAATCAAAGTCGAGATTTCTTTCGAACATGTCTCACGAGATTCGTACTCCATTAATTGGAATTTCAGGAATGGTTTCTTTCTTGCTTGATACTCCTCTGACTGAAGAACAATTAGATTATTGCCATACGATTTCCAGCTCCTCAGACGCTCTGTTAATGGTTATTAACGACATTCTTGACTTGTCGAAAGTGGAGTCTGGTAAGATGACTCTATCTTATTCCTGGTTCGATGTCCGTCGATTGGTTGAAGAAGTGAACGAGCTTCTCAGTTCCATGGCTATTTCAAAGATGCTAGAAGTCAATTATATTATCGAGAATGATACTCCAAAGCTTGTAAAGGGGGATAGAGTGAGATTGCGTCAGGTGATGCTCAATCTGATTGGAAATGCGATTAAGTTTACTGACAAGGGCGAAATATTCACTTCCTGTAAGGTGTCAAAGATACTAGAACAAACTAGTGAGATGGAGCTTGAATTTTCTGTCCATGATACCGGCAGGGGGTTCACTGAGGATGACGCGAAAAGGATGTTTCAACCATATACTCAGCTTTCAGGAGGCGACTATACCAACAATTTAGCCGGGAACTCTGCTGGTCTTGCAGGCACTGGACTTGGCCTAGTTATTTCCAGGCAGTTGATCCAGTTGCACAAAGGAGAGCTGACCTGCACTGGAGTCAAAGGCAGAGGGTCCACATTCAAATTCACTTGCACAGTTACGCTTCCTAGTGACTCAGATCAGCCAACTGGTGAAGAGATTGCTAAGACCATTGGAAGATTGAGACAAGACCCTCCAAAGATCCATATAGATTCTCCCTTACGGATCCTGGTATTGTGTCCTTTCCCGTTCACGACAAAGTCAATCTCCCATCATATTCTGTCTACAGTTGCTGACCCTTCAAAGTGTATTATTGAATCAGCTGAAGATATTCAAGGGTTGTCGGCTGATAGGTTGCGACAGCATTGGACACATGTGGTGATCAATTTCAACGACATTGGCGATATCGTTCGTGCTATTGAACGGTGCAAGGAGCATGCCCCTACTGTTGAACTTGTGATTCTGGCTACTCCCACTCAACGATCGGAAGTATGGAAGGCCTGTCGAGAATTCAATCCTAGGATTGATGAAGCAATTGCAAAGGTCACTTTCCTTCCAAAACCTCTAAAGCCATCGAGATACTCAGTGGTGTTTGATCCTTCAAAGCAACGGGTAGAGAGTCAGGATGTGAAGATGGAGAATGCTCGCCAGTCTATTGATGCTCAGCGGACTGTATTTGAGCAATTGGCTAGGTTCGCTGAGGGTAAGGATCTTCGAATTCTATTGGCCGAAGATAACCTGGTTAATCAGAAGGTTATGATACATTTTCTATTTCGAGCTGGCATCAAGTGCGATGTTGCTACTGATGGAGTTGTGTGTACCCAATTGATGTTCAAAAGCACACCAGGGTACTATAAGTTAGTTTTGGTAAGTTGAAGATTAATGGTGAAGATTAATGGTGAAGAATGGACTAACAATAGTGTGATTTGGATATGCCAAGGAAGAATGGATTTCAAACTTGTGAAGACATTCGAAAGTGGGAAAAGGATCAAGATGTTTCGCCGGTTCCGATTATTGCGCTTAGTGCGTACGTTATGTCTGATATGAGTGACAAGTGTGAGCGAGTAGGATTTAGTCGCTATGTGTCAAAGCCTGTAAACTTTTCGAATTTGAAAGGTAAGTTAGGGCAAGGGATGATGTATAAGATTATTGTTATTCTATTGATGTTGGTACTAACTTGAAGATGTTATAATTGAGGTTCTTCAATAGAGGATTTACTTCAATCAATTTGTATGCCGGCGAATTCTTATTTATTGCTTGTATTTCTTGTATAACAAACAGTCATTGTTTCTGTCACTATCGTTCAGTAGCTTCATCACCTTCGTAACACATTCATGACCCTTCGTAAGGTTCTTCGCGTATTAAGGTTGTGTGGAATGACTGTGGTATTGCGATTCAATGAGGTCATATTATAAGCAGTGGCCATTGGCGATGACAGAGTAGATTCTGAATCAGGTAGATTCTGTTGGTAGTGTAGAAACTGATCAGAATCTAGTTGATTGAGGATAGGAGAGGGAGTATCGGGGGACTGTGGTATAATGAATTGAAATCTGGACGATGGGATGAGCCTTTGTCTAAAATGAGCTTGATGGTTAGTAGTTGTGGTGGTAATGTTTGTGGCAGTAGTGTCCGTGGTCGAATCGTCGCCATCATAAATGCTGAATGAGTGCGATCCCCATGGTGGCGGAGATGTAGTATAAGTATACTGAATCTGACTCAAATCCCTTTGATTATTCGATTGATAGTGCGATTGATGGTTCAATTGATGGCTAAATTGAGATGACGTGGTTGAATGTTTGGCAAGACTCTGTTCATACTTCAACCCGGGTTGATTTGGTCGGGCTTTGGTTAGTACAAATTCATGACCAGATTCTTTAATTCTTGTACAATTAATTCTGAGCATCGAATCAATGGATTGTGTATGATACGTATGATTATTATAGACCGCTCAAGTTACTAAATCATTTAGTTATACGTAATCTTGAGTTCATGACTCAACAGTTTTGTATTTGAATTTCTATAATTACCATATCAGTGGCCCTAATTTCAGCTGTATGTTAGTCGTATTACCACTGTATACCAGTGATCATACTAGTTCCACCAAAATGACCATACAAGAACGTCACATCCAACAGGATCAATATCTGACCATACAGCATACAGCATACAGCATACTCAGCATATTCAATTATCTTTACACCCAACAAACAGATCTCCCTCCATACTGTATCATACACCTTTCCTACTCTCACCATATTACATAGCTATCGCCGCCAAAAACACCGTGAACGGAGTTAAGCTACATTGAATCACCCATTCTTACAAAACCATCGCATCTCTTACCACATCTCTCACTACATCTCTTACTACATCTCTCACTACATCTCTCTCTACATCTCTCTCTACATCTCTCACCACACCTCACCACACCTCACCACAACCTCCATTCCTCAATCCCACCTACATTCCTCTTTCCCACCTCATTCTTCTACTGATAACAGTCGCTACCCGACGCGCTGGCTACGGGGCCACATTGTACGTGCAGCAGCAGCAATCCGCGGCGCAGGGCGTGGAGCTGGGGATCACTGAGCGGCTAGCGGGGCCGGCGGTTTGTTTGTTGTACAGTATAGTTTGCAGGTGGCAGGCAAGCGACAGGAGACATAGGCAATAACACCGAAGCAGAAGCAACGGAAGCGAAGGAGGCCAAACGGAGAGAGAAGGCTACAAGGATAGTGGTATTAAGTTAGGCAGTGATTTTAGTTTAATTTTTTGGGCTTAACATTGTGGTCGATTCTGTTGTTTTTGTACATTGGTTCATTTGGTTAAGTTGGGTAGAGCCGAGATCCTGGGCTTTGTATGGCGTAATTGGAGGGTATCAAACAGCTACCACCACACAGTTGGCACCAGGACCAAGCGAGAGCTTAGCTAAGTAAAGGACGCCGAGGAAAGGTATCATAAGTGTTGCAGACTATAGACAGAGCTGAACAGTCTTCGTGTTGTTGTCTTTTTGGCTTTTGTTTGGAGCATTGTCTGACACCGGGATCTTTGTTTGTTTTGTTTGTTATTTTGTGACAAGGTCCGTCAGAGTACTTCATCTACCTGTGTGTATCCATTGTCCTATTTATGATAACTACCTTAGTTTAAGGTTGGTAAGATCGCCAAGCTGATTCTACCTATCAATATTTTGGGCTTCTAGGCGGAACCTTGAAGTACTTTTACTACTGTGGAGTGATACTAGATCTGAACAAGGATACAAGCCTCCAAATTTTTGTTGTTTGGTTGAACCATTTTATTCTCTTTGTTTAAACCCCTTCAGGAGGTTTCATTGTATTAGCATTGCTTTCATTTGAAGATTATGTCTGGTAGTATCCCCCAATCAATGAGCCAACTTTCAATGATGGAACAGGCAGACCCTTCTTCGATCCCATATGCTTCACCTAAACAGCGAAGCCCTTCGAGTCATAGGAATACGCCACAGGAGTATTGGTACGATGGAAACTCTGGAGTGAGGAGTCACCTCACTTCGACATCTATAAATCATTCACCTCAGAATTACGGCAGTCCGTTTCCTTCGGATAATTTCAGCTCTCAAGGACCATACCCTGGTGGTATTTCATCTCCTACAAACTACTTCCGTAATGGAGTCCCTACCAAGCACAGTTCTGCGACTTCACCGTCGCATTCAAACCCCGGTTCTGATAAAAGGCCGTCTATAGGTTCAGCACGACATCGAGTACCAGTGTTTCAAACTCAGCAGCAGTATCAGCAGCAGTATCAGCAGCAGCAACCTCAGCAGCAACCTCAGCAGCAACCGCCACTACAACCACAGCTACAATCACAACAACCACAACAACCACAACAACCACAACAACCACAACAACCACAACAATACTCACCTCAGTTTTCGTCACCTAGTTCCAACAATGATCACTATTTGCGTTCTACAAGAACCTTGGATCCTGGAAGGACTTTCAATTCTGAGGCTGTATCATTTTCTAGCTCTGCGGCTAATGTGTCGCTAAAGGAGCGAATAGCTGATGAAAGAGCTCGTCAGTTGGCTTCTCCGGCAAAGCTAAATCCAAAATCAGGGGCTGTATCTCAAGGTATTATGGATCCGTCTGATCAATTGAGTGATGACATGAGATTCAAAGCGTCGTTGGCTGTTGAGAGATATTCCCGCCATCAACGTAACAATATTAACTCTGACACCAGTGTTGCTGCCAAAGCTAACAACTATAGTCCTCGTGCTCCCGAAGCCTCTCCAGTCTTTGTTTCTACGCCGGAAGTTAATCGCGCTGATTCGCCGAAGTCATTCCATACCCCTGAGGCTACAGAAGTCACTGCGACCTCTGATGACCTTCCATCAGCTATTAGAACTCCTAACGCTTTAGACTGGCACAATAGGCAACTCAGGCAAGAGCAGGGCCAGCAAGAACAAGACAGTCAAGAGCAAGATACTCAAGAGCAAGATACTCAAGAGCAAGAGATCCAAGAGCAAGACAGTCAAGAACAAGATATCCAAGTCAAGGGCGCTGAAGCTACAGTCAAGACCGATGTATATCCTGATGATGTCACTTCAAGGTCAGTGATTAAGAAGGGGGTTAAAGATTTCACTTTTGGACGAACTCTGGGAGAAGGGTCGTACTCAACAGTTGTCATGGCCTCGGATAGACAGACATTGAGGGAGTATGCAATCAAAGTTCTAGACAAGCGGCATATTATTAAGGAAAAGAAGGTCAAATACGTTAACATTGAGAAAAATACTCTCAATCGATTGGGAGATCACCCTGGTGTGATACGCCTCTATTATACCTTTCAAGATGAGCAGTCTTTGTATTTTGTACTTGATTTCGCTCCCAATGGCGAACTGCTAAACCTGATTAAGAGAATGGGATCTCTAGATGAAGCAGGTACTAGATACTATGCTATTCAACTGTTGGATGCGATTGAATTTATGCATTCGAAGGGTGTTGTCCATCGAGACTTGAAACCGGAAAACATCTTACTCGATGAGAAGATGCGCATACGAATCACCGATTTTGGAACTGCCAAATTAATGTCTCCTGTCGATACTGATGACAATGATGAACCTATTTATCCTGACAATGTTCGTGCGAGCTCATTCGTAGGAACGGCCGAGTATGTTTCTCCAGAGCTGCTTCAATCCAAAGCTGTTGGAAAGGAATGCGATATTTGGGCATTTGGATGTGTCATATTCCAGTTGATTGCGGGAAAGCCTCCATTTAAAGGGTCGAATGAATATCAAACGTTTCAGAAAATTGTGAAACTTCAATATGCTTATCCCCCGGGCTTTCCCACTGTTGTGCGAGATATGCTCAAGTACATTCTGGTTCTGAATCCTCAGAAACGTGCGCCTATCGATATAATCAAGGAGCATGAATTTTTCGAGTCGGTGGATTGGGAGGACCAGAAATCGATCTGGAAAAAGGGACCCCCTCGTCTACAGCCATTTAAGCCGTTATCTTCAAGGACTGCTAGCGCCTCACTAGGACTACCCTTCTCTAGACCTCATCATCCATCTCATCAAGCTAACCAGGCACTTCATCAGGCTCAGCAGGAGCGTAATCGTGCAGCTCTTGCAGCTTCCAGCAGAGTGACTTCAGCATCTGCTGCAATCGCTGCGTTAAGAAAGCAAAAAGGTAGTGGATATGGTACTGGCAATGTGACAAATACTGGAGCAGCTGCCAGGGTCCAAAGTCCCCGTAAACCATCTAACCCAAACTTACGAGCAGAAACAACAGGTTCAGGCTCAGGGACGGGTGATGTCACTGTACCTTCACCTACTTCTCCAGTATCTCGCAAAAAGAGCCAGGATTTCGGGAAAGTGGTCGGTACTGCTCAATCACGACAGGCGAGCCAACAGGCCATAGCTCGAAATACACCCTCCCAGCAGCCCAATCTACCACCTCCACCTACGCAGCATTCCGCTCAGGAACAAAATGTGAATAGGAGCAGGGCGACACCGTCTCCAACACCGGCAGCTCCTGCTCCTCCGTCTTCTAGACCCGCAGCAGCACCTACCTCAAAGAAGATTGAAATACCCCCTCCGAGCCAGGTAGATGCGGAATGGGCTAAAATATTGCAATCTCATGAGGAGAGGATTCTTTATTTAGCTCAGGTGAATGTGATTTCCACTGGTAATGCTCCCAATAATGAGGAAGGAGACTCAGGTAAAGAGCCATCAAAGTTTTCGAAATTCTTTAGTGGGCCCCGAAAGAAGCGTCGAACGCTCATAGTGACCAGTGCAGGACGGTTATTGATGACAGGTACGGATGATAAAGATATTCGTGTTGAGATCCCTGTAGCTGTGCCTCAGGTAAGTATTCGTGAATATCCATTCAATCGAAAGACAAACACTGGTTCTTTTACGGTGGAAACCCATAATCGCGTCTACACCATAGAGGATGGACGTGGTACTGGACACTGGATTCGTGCAATTGACCGGGCTAAGGAGATTCAAGAAGCTGAGACGTTTAATGCCAATTCAACTGCGTTAGCCACAGCAGCGCATGCTGCTGCGCTAGCAGTAGGGGTAGTAGGTACTGGTGGAGCTGAGTCTAGGCCAGGTCTAAAGCATCAGACTTCATCAATGCTATTAAAGAGCGAAAAATGGAGAGGTAGAGGTTAACTAGAGCACCACTGCTCTCATTCGTTTACAGCGAATTAAAGAATTGAATGAATGAAGATGTAGTAGTATTTTTTGTTGTTGTGCAGAAGAGACACGACGAATACCCATGATAGTTTCTAGATATTTATAACAAACTATTTATTCCAATGAAAAATGGGCCCCGATATTTGTTTACTTTCAATTCATGTTTCAATACTCAATCCGTTATCATAATCCATTAAAACTACAACAGATGGGCCCCCCCTTACTCCTCTAGTTCAACGTCAAAATATGACTTCGGATCCATCCCAGTCAATCGAGCGCTCTTGGCCTTACCCCCCAAGATTAGCTCGGACATAAGTTTTCCAGTAGCGGGAGCATTGTTGATTCCCCAACACGAGTGACCGGAAGCCAGATATAAACCTTTGACATTGGTTTCTCCAATGAATGGTCCAGAGCAAGATGGCACGTCAACTACAGGTAAGTAACAGGCTTGCGTCCTTAACAACTTACCACCTTCTAGCTCAGGAGAAATTTTGGCTGCACACATGAACAATTCCTCACATTTCTCTCTTACCACCTCAACATCATCAGTAGATTCCGGTACTGGCGATGCGTCTCCCTCTCCACACAGATAAACTTCGTCCTTTCGAGGATAAACCTCTGGAGAGACCATCCTGTGACGACCAAGTTTGAGTTCAGTAAATAAGGCATTTGCTGTAACCTGTCTAGTTGGAGCAATTGTGATAGAATGCGCACGCAAACCCGAAATAGGACATTCTGGTAATAATTTTGATGTCCATGGTCCCATGGCTAAGATGACCTTTGACGCGTTTAAACTAACGGTAGTGCCATCAGATGCAGTATAATCCACCCCCCCTATATGGCCAGGCCCAGATTTCTTATCGCCGAAGAGCCTAGTGACAGATCCGATGGTGAAATCTAGGGCTGGGCTTTCTTGTGCCTTCTTTAGTAAAGTCGTGGTGAACTTATAAGGATGAACTTGAGCAGTTGTATCAGCACCGCCAAGGGGAGACCATTCTGACACCACATCTGGACGAAGCCATTCAAGTCCCTGAGGAAGATCTGAGGAATCAGAAAGTTCCTTTTTAGTTGGTACTGTATTAACAGATTTGGATGGGTTACTAATATCTCCTTCAACTCTCCAAGTATCAACTCTTCTGTACCCCCATTCTTCTGACCCGTTGTATCTTTTGGCTAGTTCTTCATGTAATTGGAAAGATAACGGTACAATCTGCTGAGGGAATGCCCATAAAGCCAATAATCCTCCCGCTTTACCGGAGGCACCACCAGCGGGGCGCCTTGCCTCAAGTAAAGTAATATGATATTTTTGAGGATCAAAATCAGGATGCTGGGTAAGAAAATAGGCAGTACAAACTCCTATAATACCTCCACCTACAATCACAATTTCTTGCATGATGGCGACGTCAATATTCGTTCAGGTAGTGTATCCAAATGAACACGGAAGGTTCACTTTAGACGTCAAGCTGAAGGGCCCACAAAAAAAAAAAATTCAAGGCCCCAACCAGATGATATGTTGTGGATGTTAAAGAACGTTCAATCAACACCCTTATCCTTTTCTCAATGCCTGATCACTTTAATAGCAGCACACTTTCAAGTCTTCGGGAACAAACCTATTACTAAGCAAATATTTCAGCCTAAGATCAGTTCAAACTCCACCACCCGTATAGATTCTTCAAATATAGTATCCACCGAGTTCCCTATGTAAACAATAACTTCTCGCGCTCAACTGTAATACATGAGTACGTTTTTTTAAGATCGCTCCAGTGGTCTGATTCTCAAAGACATTCTCTTACCCGCACTTCGACGAATATCAACTGGGCCACTGCGTCAGTGCGGCGCAGTCGCATGCCGAGGCGGAGCGGCTTATATAGGCGAGGGAGAAGCAGCAAGAGCAGGCAGAGCATCAATAGACCATGAAGGCAAGATGATTGTCAATTGCATTAAAAAGTTAGCAGGATAATGACCAATTATAGGATTAGTAGCAGCACCAACAAGACTATTAGTACTACTATCAATAAAGTAATGCAACAACTTGAAAGAGTTTCCTGATTATTTTTGACAACCCAATTGACTCTTTTGAGACCTCGTCGTAATTTATCACCGGCAGTATCGACTTGTCGGTCAAAATCTTCAATCAGATAAGATTGATCCTCTAACTCTCGAGACATGACGTTCGCCTGTTCGCGTAGAGAGTTGACTGTTGTGTAGACAGAATCCAAAACTGTATCTTGCTCTTGAATCATTTGCTCTTGCATGAAATTTGAACCGGCTCCTGCTTCTAAATCTTGTTCACCGCCCCCATGAGCTCCATCAAGCCCTAAATGGCTAGATTTATCGTTAGTTTGAGGGAATTTCTGTCGTACTTCAACAATTGATGATTGCACTTCAGATAGCCGTTGATTTAAATGGCCCACTTGAGATACTCTGTGATTAATCTCGTATTCTGTCAAACCAAATTGAGCAGGCTGTGACTGCATAGCTCCAATTGACTGAGACAGATCGTGAATTGTCTCCGCAAGTTCTTGAGCAGCATTATTCACGTCAGCTAAATATTCAACCGAGGGAGATCCTTTGTATTTTTGTAGTAAATCAAGGGTTGCAGTTAGCTGTTCCTCAGCGTCGGTATAGACTTGTACGAATGGATCGGACATTACGAAGTGCTCCTATACACCAATTTCGACAAAGTCCACGCTATTGTATGGCAGAGTGTTGAATTTATTTGAGACAAAAGGAGTCAACACTTTATTATCTGACTTTTGATTAGATTCTCTAACCTCAGCTCGATTTTTTGTCGGGAACCTTCTTAGGTGATTCTTCTTTGATGCCGAAGCCTATGTTTACGCTGGCCTGTTTGATCATGGATAATAGGGCTGTGCAACTTGTGAATATTGATAGTAGCAAGAACTAATGCGGGACCCAGAATCGGTGGGTATTGTTACCCATTTTACAACTTTTTATGGCTTACTATGTGTTTTAAGATAGAAGTTCGTATCGAAATGTAACCCATTTTTGAACTCCGTTGGAACAGGAAATTGTAGGCTCTAGTCCAGTGTGATGCACATACTCAAGCCATCCGTGATTTGATCTCAGTCAATGCTTCAACTACTAGCCTGTGATCATCCTCCTGCTTGAGACCTGACACCACTACTACAGCTACAACGGAGTCCAAATTTTCGACTCGAATTGGAAACCCACCCCCATGGAATGCGTATTCAAACTCGTCTAGTCCAAAGCTAGAGATGCTCTTGTTCTCAATCCTGCACTTGCATCCCATATAGAATGATGACCGGTTAAATCGAGTTACTGTCTTTCTCTTACGTGCAATCCAACCCTCATTGTCTAACGAAGCGCCAGATCTGGACAATGCATGGAACAAAACTTGTCCTTGAGGCAGGGAGATATCAATTGCTACAGATTGTTCGTACGACTGAGCCTTCTTACGTAGAAGAGCCCCTAATTGCCACGCAATCTCAGCATCGAATGCGGGCAGCACTGTATCTTGCTCCTGCTTATTTAAGGTTTCCAACTAGATATTAGTTTTAACTGGATCTTTAGAAACCATGGCTGATAAACTTACCGGAAGATCAATTGACTTTGACATTTTGTTACTACTTATTCCAGAAACCTTTGACCCAAACTTAGCTGTAGTTTATATATTACATTTTACGGACTTAATTGATCGGGTGACTTACACCCGGTTGATTCAGCCTTCGCCGCAGGCTGACTAGGTATGGCAAAGACGAAGGGCAGAACATTACGTTCTGGTCATGTGACATAGACGTGAAATTAATCTTGTGTTATATAATGGAGTCTGGTATATTCCTAGTCGCGCGTTCGACTTTTGACTAAGGGGGATGTTACAGTGATGGATGAATCAACAACTTCGACAAATAACCCCGAAGTTCCTATTCAAATAAAGGCAGAAGAACCTGTTCGGGAGGAATCGGGGGAGATTCTTCAGCCAAATGCAAGCAATGGTGATGGTTCTCGACCAACTACTACTACTACTACTGCTCCTGTGAACTCTCAGAGCTCACAGAGACCGTCTTCATCATCACACGTTCCTCCACCAGGAGTAGTACTCACTGAGGATCCAGTAGGAGGAGCTCCTACTAGACGATGGCTAAATTCAGAGATCACACCTGTACTATTAGAAGGAATGCGTAAAATTGCACTTGAAAAGCCTGAAAACCCTTTAAAAGTTCTGGGCCAGTACCTGATAGATAATTCCGACTCCAAGAACTGATAATATCACTGAATAATCTGTATCTACACCAGGTGGTTTACGAAATTATGATCATAAGTTATAATGGCCTCAAACATGCCAACCAATTGCGCAAAATTCACAATCATATCACATACACACAGCTGATTATCTAGACTCAAAACCGTTCCTTCCCTGAATATGCTCCCGATTCAGTCTGTGCTCCTTGAATTGCACGAACTCCCCAGTCACCTAATGCGCCGGTTAAAGACACTCTCCAACCTCTAAATAAGGTATCAATGCCGTGCTTGCCAAACAAAACGTCCCAAATTGTAGCCAGCATAGAATCATATTCAAATGGAATTATGATAAGCTCTGAGGGATCCAGATTCAAACTAGCAAGCTGAGCTCGCCTGAGAATGGTTTCTAGTGGTAACTTTATCGCTAGCTCAAACACAGTTGATGCAAGCGATAGTAGAGAGTATAATGACGGCGAGCTATAAGAGTCAACTCTCAATCTGGTATATAAATAGTAAGGGGTAGCCTTGGAAATGATGGCAGGGATACCAGAGTGAAGCGCAGTGGGGATCAACACTGATAGAGGGCTCGTGTATCTCTTCTGTCTCCATAGCAGAGATCGAATTGACCTAGGACCACTTTCGATGGTGGTTACTGCAAGTCTGGTCCTTAAAACATCCAGAGGAGACAAAATGAGCGCAGCACCAATGGTTGCAGTAACAGCTACCGTTAGTGAGACCGCTGGTGACGGAGAGCCCAATACTGCTACAAAGTGGGGATCAGGAATCCGAGCAATAGATGAAAAGAACCCAGATAACCATGCTTCAATGGTTAGCTGAGATGCTTCGAGGATGAATGTAGTATTAACTGCACGCCATAGTCCTCGGAAGCCATCTCGTTTGTTCAGCGACGTAATTATATCAATGAAGTGAGTGGAAGCTACATGAAGCAGATGCTGAGAGTTAGAATTGGATGAGCCTGCCAGTCGTCTAGATCTGGATCGAGAAGACGTTGGTGACCGAGATTTAGAGGATGTCGAACGTTCTACGCTTTCAGGCTCCACAATTGAAGGAGATCCGTGGTCCAATGTTTTAACCTGATTTCTACGCCCGCGACTTTTCTTCTTTCTCGCTTCATTACGCCATGCCTTCTCTTCTTCAGTAGTTTCTGAAATAAAATAGTTGACTTCATCATCTTCATCGTCCTCATCCTCATCGTCATAATAGTCATCATCCTCACTACCATCATAAGGACCATCAATTGCTGTCTCTTTTGCCGTCTGTTCATCGTTGATAGAAACATCTCCAGTACGTTTGGTACTCGTAATCGATTTACGAGTTTTTGCGGAATCAATCTTTGCCCAATCACCAACCTGCAACAGCAATCTACTCACTTCTGCTGGTTGAGAAATAAATACTCTGCCATAAAGTTGTAGCAGGCTGGCTGAAGCTCCAGAAAGACTATCACCAAATTCGGCATCGATATAGTCAAAGCTTCCATTTTTTGGTTCACTGGTAGTCAAGCTAAGTCTTCCTTCCCCAGTCCCATTCTTTGAATCATATATGATGTGTCGTGGAGGGCCTGATGGGGATCTGAAAGAATTTGGATCGTAATAAGGTCTCAACTCCATCTTCTTTAAAAGCAGTGACGTTTGCAACGGGTTGAGACTGGTAGAAGATGCTGGCTGTGTGCCCTTAAAATACTGCCCAGCTCAGTAACAATTTTTTAATAATAAACCCGCTAGTCGATGTATACTGCAAATGCTCTATTAGTCTTTTGATGTACTTTCTAAGTTTTTGATGCACTTCCTCATAGTCTTTTGATATATTTCTGGTCTCACCTAATCAGTACTACCGAGTGAATGGAGGCAAATGCGGCTTACCAGGATCTCAGTAGCAATAGTGGTTAGGGCTCAGCCAAGAGCAATGGACTGAATTGAGTACGTAAATAGAACGAAACAAGGAATTAGGGCACAGTGGTATAAATAGATACTATTCAATCCAATTCTAACCTCTTGAACTGTATCATTTGCATTTTTCCTTTGAATTACGCTATCATTTCATCTGTCTGGAAATGTGACCAGTCGGATCCAACCGGAGAGACCCCAAACCGGTGGTTTCCGGGGACCTCAGTCACCAGCCCAGCGACAGCAACATAAATGAGTCCAATTGGCAAGAGAAGGTAGCTCAGACACAATTGAGTTGCTAATAATTTTGACTGTAGACTTTTGGCCATTTTGTATTGGTGCCTCATTGGTGGTGATCTTATATTGATCCCATTGGTGGTCATCTTGGTTAGGTTGCTGTGTTTTAGTGTGCTCGATTAGCGGATGGACAGAAGCGGCAGAGGCATCCGGTCCGGCGGTCACACTTAATAGTATAATAGGGACATCCCGAGACAAGATACTTTTTGAACTTGTGGTCATCAGCTGAAGTTCGATTGGTTCTAATAGCCAATGTCCACTGAACCAATGTCAGAAGCTGAACCTAGGCATGCGAGCCCGACAATTAGTAAAAAGGTTAAAGGATCAAGTCATTTCTCCGCTGGTTTTGTCAGTGGATTGTCTTCGTCAGTGTTGCTGCAACCATTAGACCTGTTAAAGACAAGAGTACAACAAGAGCATATGAGTCTGCGAACAGCATTATCACAAATCCGATCAGTCAAAGATCTATGGCGTGGTACGATTCCGTCGGCGTTTAGGACTTCGGTTGGAAGTGCGTTATATTTTACCAGTCTGAATGCGACCCGAGTATATATATCTGATCGGACAACCGCAACTACTAACTTATCGAGCAATTCTGCCTTGTCGCCAGCATCATCATCAACATCCATCAACCAGAGACCATCTTCTAGTCTGCCTCGGCTATCGATGACTTTGAACTTGGTTTCTGGAGCTGCAGTAAGAGGGTTTGTTGGGTTTCTGACGATGCCAGTGACAGTGGTCAAGGTACGATACGAATCGAATTTGCATAATTATAATTCCATTGCTGATGTAATTAGTAATGTTTACACCCGTCATGGTGTTCGTGGGTTTTTCTCGGGCTATCTAGTAACGTTCTTTCGAGACGCACCTTATGCTGGGTTATATGTACTGTTTTATGAAAAGTCGAAGGATTTACTCAATCTTGTGGCGGCTAACAGGAAAGTCAAGAGTGTGAAAGAAGATGGCAAGATTCTGACTACTTCATCGTCAATGGCTGTCAATTCGCTGTCTGCGGTCATTTCTGCTACCCTTGCTACTTCGTTGACTGGTCCATTCGATACAATCAAGACTCGAGTTCAGATTGATCCTATCAAGTATCCTAACATGATCAAATCAGCCAAATTAATTGTTCAAGAAGGTGGAACGAAGGCCCTATTTCATGGACTATCATTACGACTAGCAAGGAAAGCCATGAGCGCTGGCATTGCCTGGTGTGTGTATGAAGAGCTTGTAAAGAAGTTATAGTCACCAGCCACAAGCCGGTTGGTGTTGTGAAAGCATGTCAAGTAAAGCGCTCTGCACTAACTATTTATATGAAATGTAAGTATTTAAGTGATTACACAAACTAATTATCTCATAATTCAATTGGGATGCTTGCGGCATTTGTTGTGATCGGCCATTGGAGCCCCAGCAAGAAATCTACACAGTGGTTAGCCAAGGTCAACTCGGGATTAATTGAAGCCAATTTGATCTCGTCATCTGATTTTACAATCAATGCCTGCGCTGCTAAGCCAAGATATGCATGCAATGGGTCTGGGTATAATCCAGGAGCTCGACTGTATCCTCCTAACACCGGATGTTTTGTGGTCTGAAGATATTGTCGCACTTTGATCCAATCTATAAAATCCACATGCTCCAACAGTGCCAGAGACCCACCGCTCCACCATGCATAGCACGTATCTTCTGGTTTGTTAATGCGACCATTGAGTCCATTGCCTTGGAGCTGGCGTTTTGAAAGGAACGAGAGCGTAGAATCCCAAATCCCAGTTTTGTCGTCAGTATCAAGACGACCGAGTAACTTCAACATTGCCAATCCACAAAAGGTTAACCCAGCATGACCTTCACTGCCCGGTCTATCACCAATCCCACCGAGAGGGTTTATGTTTCCGATAACGTGATTAACAGCTTTATCAATATCTATATCAGGCAGGTGTTGGGAGTCCGAGCTAGGATTCCACTGAAGCATGTACCTAATTCCAGCAGCCATATATCCATATCTTGGGTCTGCATCACCAATTGGTCCAGATGCTGAATTACTGAGCCCACTGAACGACCCATCTGAGCGCTGGCACGATTTTATATAGCTCATGATTCGACTTCTATCAAGTCGGTGAATCATTTGGTCATCTCGAAGAATTGCCAGAATAGAGATACAAAAAAAGGTAGATGCGATACTGGCAGGGTCGTAAGGCGATTCCGGTGGATAGTCGTCGGTCGGGGTACCCAACTCATGTGTCGAAGAGCCTAGCTGATGTGTTGGAGAGCCTCTGAACCCATTCTTGGATGGGACTTCTAAAGAGTATACCCATTGGATCAACTGAGTTCTAGTGTCAGTTTTAACAGGCTCTCCTAATAATTCTAGTCCTGCTAAGCATAAGAACACCAAAGAACTAAGAGTGGAATCGTATTCAGTGAATGCAGAAGGGAATGCAATGATATTTCTACTAAAATATTTTGCGTGCTCACTAGCCATCTTGTTAGTAACGGGACCTGAGGAGTATATGAACGTATAGCGGTACGAATGATCCTCCTGGCGTAATTTGATCAATTAATGCTCATCCAACACAGGCATTCTAGCTAGGTGCCTAGTGTTAGTGTTCAGCAGTGGTGTGTAAGTAGCCATATATAATAGTCGTCACCCCTTCAGCCATCGACCCTAACCCAGGAGTTCTAATTTCTGATTCTGATCTCCCAGCTCTTTTTTGGCTCAAATGTTCTGGTAGGTTATTTCTCGTGTCTTAATGTTCTTTGTATTCTAATTCTCACTTCACTTTGGCACATAAGGCTATTCCTTTGCTCTAATTTAGTAGTTAAGATCATTCCTTTATTCTATCTTCTGTTAATCTGTAACCACTATTTTTTTGTCTGTTAGAAGAATGTCACTGTTCAATGATCTTGGCACATGTGGTATCAAATAGTTTAGATTAACATTATATCATTCAAATTAAAATACATACACAATACAAGCCCCAGTGTGACTCCATTGTGACCCTGTCTCAGCTTTAAAATAGAATAGCCTCTCTCATTTAGTCGCATTATCTTGCTTCTTACCTAATGCTTAAATTAGAACCCGTTGAGTCCCCCTCCCCACAAATTAAGCGAGATCTGTACCAGATGTGAGACATGCTGCAGGCCCTTTCGCATAAGCGACAGACAAGGAGGGCGGAGAGAGCAATGAACACTACATGAAAAGCAATAGAGCCCAACACAGCTGGGTCTATTCAAGAGCATTGCTAGTGCTGTAACATACAACTCCGACACATACATTGCATCCTGTTCGACAGTTTACACCATTGCCACAACGAGTGCCGCAAGATCCTCGTCGTTCAATGTCAGGAAGATCCGCCGATTGCTGGCTAAGGGCTGAGTCGATTTCCACTCGCTCCATCTTCAACTGTTCAAATTCTGGGTCAGTTAAGCCTTTGAGCCAGTCAAATTCCGTGTCCACATATGCTGGTGAGAGCCATTTAACTACGGTGCCTGAGATATCAACGTGGGCTGCAGTACCGTTAGCGAACTTCACAATAGAAGTACTTTCGATCAACCGAGTTAGATCTTCAGTCCAATCTGGGCTGGCCAAAGCCAAGCCTAGACCACATGAGAATGTTGCTACTAAGCTGATCAGCTTCATAGTGATTGAGATGATATTGACTGAGAAGGTGATAGATAAATAATTACTACCTCAAGTGTCGGAGTTGAAACATACTCTCTTTCAATTGTACCCACCGCTATATATATATATATATATAATATCGCTAGACTAACCACATCACTTATCCCACCGACGTCATGCGGCCCCACGAGGTCATAAGTTTGCTGCGGAATGCTATTTTTATGTAAACCGTCTAATTTAGCCTCAAGTCTCTCAAGTTCCAGATACCTGCATCAACTTCTTCAACTTTGGCGTCCAAAGGTCCCTTCGTGAACTGCGGCACTATCGGTCGCTGCCCCGCCCGACCTACCTAATAAGACTATGCAATTAATCAATATCCACGCTAACTTGGCATCTAATTCTCCTAGTCTCTTTGAAACGCATTCTTTATCTTCTACCGCCCTAACTGGGTGTTCGAGTTTTCAATTCCGCTATCAACCGCAACTAGGTAAGACCAGAATAGAGTAAAAACAGGAACAACTGCGGAGAATCATACCCGACAGCGGAGAATCCCGAACTGTAAAAGATCAACGGTAGAGGGCGGTTCCTGGATTCCGAAAGCGTTTTAACTGCAATAGATAATTAAATCTAGGTTTAGTTCAAATACTGCAATAGATAATTGCGTCACTCTCTGGCTCGATGCAATAGTCAGCTGGTACCCTAGGCAGGTTACTAAGAAACAAGCATGATAATATTCGTCAATCATCATTAATTTTACCGCTAGCTATGATCCCAAGTCAAACCCAACATGATCGAAATTAAGACTAGCAGTTTTTTAACTGAATTTCCAACGGTTGCCACAGTTTTCACAAGTACAAAACGTAGTCAATGGCTCATCAGCAGATCGGGTCTGCATTTGATAATATGACACCTTCTTCTGTTTACATTTACCACAAGTGAATCGATCAGTGGTGGCTCTAACTTCAGTCGCTCCACGAGCCTTGAACAGATTCTGCTCTGACATCTTCTTCATCTCTTCCTTTAGTTCTTCTGAGGCCATCTCCTGAGGAGACATAGAATATAACCTTTGGGGAGAGATCTCACCACCCAATACTCGAGCTCTTAACTGAGGATTGGTTTTATCTTTCAGGTTCATATATAAAGATCGCATCTTGGTTCGATATTGAGGAGTAGTGCCCTTCTCTGCCTCAAATACGGTCTTCTCAACTGCCTTGGCAACGGTTAAAATTTCACTAGGAGATCTTTCTGAATCTGTGGCCAACGCAGTATATACCACCCCAACTGTAGAATTACGGGTCTTATCGTCGTAAATATCGGTCTTGACTCCATCATTTTGTGGGGTACGGGGTTTCCCATGGGATGAAAACTTGGTTCCTTCACCGGACTGCAACGGGCCAGACGATCCAGGAGTCGAACTATTAGACTTTCTATCTCCTGACGCACTTGACCCGTTTGCAGCTGTCTTCTTGTTAGCTGCGGATTTCTGGGCTGATACAACTTCCTTCCATCGTTTGATTATTCGTTTGACTGCATCTGCAACTTCTCGATCGGAGTGGGATCGAAGCTTGTTGACTGCTATACCCAATTTGGTTTCTCGTAGAAGCTTTTCGGTCGGTTCAACCTTAGTTTCTAAGACTGATAAAATATTTAGCGTCCTGTCAGTAGTCTTTGACTTTTCTAAGTCCGACATCAGAGTCGTGATTTCAGACACATTCATTTCTGCTTTTGTTCTTGTATTTCAAGCATTCAATTGACACAAATAGGTATCTTTGTTAGAGGCAGCGTTGGAATGTATAATATACTGGTTATGCTAGGTTCTATCTATCTACCAACACCAGAAACACAAAACAAATCTTTCCTGCTAAAAGAATCAAATGTACACCAATATTCACTTGTGGAATTATCACAATAAGATTTAGATATGTCAGTATGATACCATAAAAAAGTAGATGGCTTCACCAACAACTATTGCAGTGTGAACAACACTATACAAGTGCTACACTGTCCCCAAATTTAAACGAGAGAAACGAAACTACTGATGTTTTTCCAACCAATTCCAAAATATAATGTGTGAACGCCACGGCCGCACATGCCGTTCCGGAAATGACAGTAATTTTTCTACTTCGTGCTCAGCCGTGCGTTGGGCTTTCTCGTTCTTATAGTCTTGAAACGCTTCCAGTTATACAACTATAAGAACAGGCCACCCTTTACGTTAAACATCGCTAGAATACAGGTTGAATGAGAAGGGTGATTTGATTTGATTGATATTCAAACTGTGGTTTTATTAAGACGGATCAGAATATAAAATTATGGTTGTTGGAGAGGCAGAGAAAAGGTGGAATTGATAGACTCAACTAGACATTGGTTACGAATAGGATACTATCGAAATATTAAAGCGACAGTCAAAGTCAAAGTGAAAGCCTAAGATTATAAAGGGCATTTTGTTTTTTCACTTGCATCATTCACATCGCCACAGTCATACCCAGCAGTAGTAGTCTAAGCTGGGGGATACAGTTTTGTCTAAGATAATCCCATTCAGTTGCCTCACATATTAATTCACTATGGGTAGTAGGATTGTCTATGTAGGATCAATTCCTTATGATCAGACTGAGGAACAGATTCTAGATATTTTCAAATCAGTTGGTCCAGTTGCTAACTTCCGGTTAGTTTTTGACAAAGAAACAGGGCGACCCAAAGGGTTTGGGTTTGTAGAATATCATGATGAAGAAACTGCTGCTAGTGCGGTACGAAATTTAAATAATTATGAGATTGGGTCTAGAAGGTTGCGGGTCGACTTTTCTCATGAGTCCACAACATTTATTCCAGCTCCTGGAGCACCCCGAACTGAGTCGGGTGGTCAGTATACGTCTGCTAGTGCTACTAGTTCATTAGGTGGCCCCGGGTCTACCACTGAGTTACCATATGGTATTGACGCACTTCCGTCTGGTACCCCAATTGGGCCCGGTGTTTCTTCCTCCGAGACAATCACTCGTATCCTCACGGGTTTTTCTGACGATAAGAAGGCTCAACTTGGAACTGATTTTAAATCTTTTGTTACTCAGCATCCTGCATTTGCTGAGCAACTGTTTAAATTATGCCCGCAGTTGTCCTATGCTGCTGTTCAGACTTTTCTCGCTTTAGGGAAACTAGATACGTCAGCTGTTTCATTATTGGTTCAGGGTGCACAAGGAATCGAAGCTTCCCAAGACCAGTCCGAAGACCAGGCTCAGTCAGCTACTAATGAAGCTGCTGACTCTGCAATTGCTCCCGATCAGGCAGCATTAATTCAACAGGTTATGCAGCTTTCTGATGATCAAATTAACGCACTTCCTGAACAGCAGAAGGAAGCAATCCGAATTTTAAAGGAGCGGGTTCAATCTGGAGAGATCCAAGTTTAGCCGCGATGAAATTTTGAAACTACTTTCAATTCAACATCTCAAATAGCGGCAATTGTATAATTCTAATGACCAGTCATTATCTAATGTAATAAAATTAACTACGATTAGAATGTTCGTCAAGTGTCTAAAATGCTAGTGTACTAGAGTACTTCAGTAAGCTTAGTAATCAATAATCCCTGCTTTTTATTTTCATTACCTAATTAACACTCTCTGCTTATTCAGCACATTAACATTGAAATCTATCGCTTCACAGAGGAGGAACGAAATACACCATCGAGAGCTTTAAACTACTCGAATAAGCTTGCACCATAGTTGGTTGGCTCTCTAAACCGACTAGTTTTTTTAGTATACAGTGCAAAGAGTAATTTCAAGGTACTAAAGTAGAGAAATTGCCCTGTGTGAATAACTTCTACTTACGGTTCTTTCCAGGTTTTCGTAGCCTGTGTTGTGTACAACACTATTATTTCACAATGTCTAAACCAGCTACGCGTACAGTGTTTTTAGGAGACATTCCATTTGAGTATGACGAGACTCAGGTAACGGAGTTAGCCAAATCCATTGGTCCAGTTAATCAAGTTCATCTTATATACGATCGAGAGAAGCAACGATCCAAAGGGTTTGCATTTGTGGAATACCTCAGCATAGATGATGCTAGACGAGCAATTCAAGCGTTTCATAAGGCTCCATTGAACGGAAGAGTGCTACGAGCAGATTTTGCAAACGATGACTCTATTGGTTCTCAAAAGCCTAGAAGTGGTGTCAAAAGGGGAGGCCCGCAATTTGGAAACAGTTTTCAAGGAAGGCCGCATGATTCTTCTGGATATGACAACAACCAAGGGCGAATTAATCAGGGAGGACATATTGCAGGGTCTGGTGGTTCAGGATATGGTTCATCTTATCAACAGCAACAACAACAACAGCATAGTTCCTCCAATGCAAATCAGAATTATAACAATGGGGCTCAGAATCAAGGAGGACAGACCGTCAACGGAACTGCTGCCAACCTCGTTGCAGACGATAATATTTCCAGGACTTTAGCGCAACTTCCTCCGCCTCAATTGCTTCAAATCATGGTATCTATGCGCACACTGATGACTCAAGATCCCTCGAAGGCTTCGGAGTTCCTTCACGCCAACTTACACATGACATATGCCCTTGTTCAGTCATTATTACTTATGGGATTAGTAGATGGCTCAGTTGTAACCCAAGCTGTTCAAGCACAACTCCAGAACGGAGACGATACTGTAGGCGAATTCTTACCCGCTAGCCATCAGCAACAACAGTCATACCAGCAACAAATGCAAGGGGATCCTAGAATGAACTACAGTCAACCCTCTTCAGATCCTCGACAAAGGCCAGCTGCTAATCAGTTTGGTAGCAACAACGATGCATCAGTATTACCCCCTCCGCTTCCACCGCCACCTTCCCAGCCGACTGCTTCTGTACAAAGCAATTCACCTCAATCACAACAACCTCCTCCAGGCATGGATGACGGCCAATGGGCAATGATCCAGCAGGTATTAGCCCTTACTAATGAACAGATCAACTCTCTTGCTGCTAATGAGAGGGATGCTCTTCTAGCCATTCGGGCACAGTATGGAGCGGCACAATAATGAGTACAAAAGACTTGTGGCCATCTAAGAGCAAGTATGAAAGACCTGCTACCCGATATTACGACGAAATGAATTTCAAAAAGAAATCGCATCCATTCACCAGCATTAATAGATATAAACATGTATTTGTATATGCTTATATGTATTATACTCTACATCTGTGGAACATTGGGTTTGATCTACTTTGTGCTTACCCAAAAACCAATGCTCTGACCTCAATGCTTTCTCGTAGACGAGCGTTCTGGGGCGTTTCAGGATTGATAAATGCTGAATGAGGAGTGTATGTGGCATAATTGGGTGCAGAATCATAGCACTTGATGAAAATAGTTTCGTCGCTATTTTGATGGGATAAGAAGTACCATTGCAGTCGGGGAGAGTACTTGACTCTATAAGTCTCCCCTACAAATTGTCTGTAGATGAGCTTGGTAGCAACCAAATCATCTGGTCTTGTTGACTTGAAATCAACTAATGCCAGTGGATGATCGGTGCTGTCATCAAAAAGCGGGCGCCAGACATTGATCAATCGTACCCGATGTTTAAGCAACTCGTCAGCATCATCCTTCAAGTGTCGGTGTACCCTGTTGACTACTGCTTGTGGAGTCTGATCAACATGAGCCTGAAGACCAGGTTGACGGTTATCTGACCTATCCTCGGTCACTTTTGGATCATGGCGTCGAATTGTATGGTCAAATATGAAGACTCTGGAAGCACCAGTAGTTTTTTTGAGCAATTGTTCGATTTGAGGGTAATACTCATCCTTTATACGCTGCTCATGGTCGAACAATTCATACCCAGGGAATGGATCTTTTACTAGTTGAAATCCATTCTCGTCTGTAGAAAATAAATGCTCAATCCCTCTTAGATCCGTCACATCTGATTCCTCATCAACCGTTTGTACATTATTCTCCTGTTCTCCAGGGAGTGGATCTCTACGATAAAACGGATCCTTAACTCCTTCAGCAATATAATTAAACGATCCTCTTACCTTAGGTTGAGAGTGAGGGTGAAGCTGAGGTTGGGTTGGTGTTGGGGTCATGTTTACACATTCAACTGGGCTCAACTAGGTCGGCAAACAAATACAAGCCAGCTTCCCACCTACTACTTGAGTGATTTCAATACGTTGGAGTGGCTCTAAAATGTTGCTCTGTGGATTTCTAATCTTCATATCTTACTAGTCTTCCAGCGCTTTACTTAATCTCCACCCGGTCAAGCACGCAATCTCACCTGGATCAGCGCTGCCTCCGCATTTGCCTCAATGGCAGCCGAATCTCACACCAGCCTGTTCATCAATCAATCGACTTCAATTTCTAATCACTCCCTGCTGGTATAGCTTAGGAAGCAACACTACCGCAATCCATATCAATACGGTGTGGTCTTCTTAGCGGCAATGTTGTTAAACGATTACTGAGCAGGGTTGGCGAATCCTGGGGGGGAACCCTGCTGTCCCTGATCGCTGTCAGAATCCGCCCAGAGACGACTCTGTCGCCGCACTGATTCCAGCGCAAAGCCGACGACGACGGGGACATCATCCTTGCTGGGCATCACCACCTCCGTGCATTACACGAGTTAAGTTGCTGAGTCAAGTTCATAGTTGTGGAAGAGTCAAGGCACGGGAGTATAAAACTAGTGAACATGTTGCGAATAAAGATTCGTGGGTTGGCTAATGCCAGAAAGATGACGGTTTTGAGACCGCTTAAAGCTTCCCAAGCTAGACAGTTCCGTACTGTAGGCCCTCGATTGTATGCAGAAATCAATCCAGATGCTTTGAATAAGGTAACAGAAGCCATTGAGCAAAACCCAGGGCTTCAACAAAAGATCCAGGAGACTGTTCAATATATGGCAAACTCAGGTCTCCTAAAGATTGGTAAGAAGCCATCTATGCTTGATTATATGAAGATTATTTCTTCTCGAGAAGCTAGGGAGAAGCTGGCAGCACGTAAGTAAACACAGCGGGCCATGATTATATGGGAGTTTGTCACTGACTGGTAGTCCAAGAAGAAGCAATAAAGAGTGGAATAGATTTGAGTTCTCCGGAGTAAGTATGGGGCGGGCATTAGTACGGAGTAGGCGCTAGCCCTGATCAACAACTAGTGAAGATAAATGCTTGAATTTGACTAACTTGAAGAATACAAACATCGTTAATGGAAATGGCTAAAAGCATGGGACAAGAGATGGACGAGATGAAAAAAGAATGAGGTTTTGTGTACTGTGAATATCATTAGCTTGTTTATATATATATGTATACTGCGTGAACCATATATTGTTATCGTCAATCAGTTGTAACCGGATGCTTTGAAAGATAGGCTAATAGATCAACCTTTGTCACAATATGTACTGGCTTAACCGCGGCCTTATCTGTTCTTTCAGTAACAATGGCAGCGGAGTTCTTCTCAAAGAATCGAGAAAGTGCCGATAAGGGAGTGTCAACCGTGATCTCAGCAAACTTTCTATGAGATGGAGTGACCGCAGGAGTATCGAGTCCAGTAGTAGTAGCCTGGTTAACTTCAAAAGAAGGTAACTTACGGAAATCAATCATCACATGGTCCACAGGAGTGTCGCCTGTAATTTTATTGCTTGAAATGTATGACAGCACGTTTCCAAGGGTAACAAGGCCCACTAACTTGCCCCCTGCTGAGGAGAGAACTGGAACCTGGTCAAAGCCCTTTTCTCTTAACAGATCAATCACAGCCGAAACCTTGCTAGAAGTCGTCACGGTTACCACGGGCTTCAGTTGGAGATCTCCAATAGTAGCACCTTGATACTGCTCCTTCCGCTGTCGATGACGGTTCAAAGTATCGTCATCAACAAATCCATTATAATTCATCCAGTCATCATCGACGAACTTTGTGAGGTATGATCTGACTGAGTCTGGCATAACCACAACAACCACATCCTTCTCAGTTAGATTCTTAGCAGTCTGAAGCGCTGCAGCCAGTGCCGATCCTGATGAGCCTCCAACCAACAGGCCCTCATCTCTAATAAGTCTCCTCGCCAGTAAAAATGACTCCCGATCATCGGTCTTAATCCAGTGGTCTACAACCTTACGATCCAAAACCTCAGGCACGAAGTCGTAACCAATTCCCTCAACCTTGTAAGCCTCTGCACTGTCGTTCAGAGATGCAGGCACTGCTAAGATGGATCCCTTAGGATCAGCACCAATCACTTCAATCTTAGAGTTCTTTGCCTTCAGTGCTCGAGAGATTCCAGTGATAGTACCACCAGTACCAGCACCAGCCACAAGGTGTGTCACCTTGCCATCAGTCTGCTCCCAAATCTCAAGTCCAGTACCTTCTTCATGCGCTCGAGGATTATCTAAGTTGGAGTACTGATCCAAAATAACTGCGTTAGGGATCTCCTTTTCTAATCGCTTAGCTACCCCAATATGAGATTCAGGGGCATCCCAAGCAGCTTCGGTGGGAGTTCGAACAATTTCTGCCCCCAGTGCCTTCAGAACAGACACCTTTTCGTTGGACATTTTTTCTGGCAACGTAATGATGGTACGGTATCCTCGAACTGCGCCCACTAAAGCTAATCCGATTCCTGTATTACCTGAAGTAGGTTCGATTAAAGTAGTCACACCAGGCTTGATTCGACCCTCAGCTTCAGCCTGAAGAATCATTCTCTTTGCAATTCTATCCTTGACTGATCCTCCGGCATTGAAGTACTCAAGCTTTGCCAATACCGTCGCCTTGATTCCCAAAGATTGAGGAATTCGGTTTAGCTTGACAATAGGTGTATCACCTATTTGATCAATCACTGAATCAAGGATAGCCATTTTAAACACTGAGTAGAGTAGCTATTGCTGCTTTTTTTTTTAGACTTAGTAATGTGTTCTCTTGGCTAAGTCGTCTGTAGTCTAAAATTTCAATCAACTAATCCTCCGCTTATACCCGAGCATGTACGGCGTTCAACATTGGATCTGTGGGGGTAGCCGCGAAAACTCCGGAAAAGTTGAAGCGTGAGTAATAACACTAACGAATTCCCCCATGCTCTTAAGCTAACGACATCTGATATCTTGCTGAGTATTGTCCATACAAGATCAATCGGTAGGTAACCTGATGGTGTAAATCAACCTATTGAAAAGAGACCCTAGTCACTACCCCAGACTGATAAACTTAGTGAAGAATGCACTCACATCATTCTCATTCCGGTGATTATATTCAGCATGCTAAAGACCATTTAGAAGATGTGGTTGATGAGGCCCATAGTCAGAGATTACAGGTGTTTTGTTTAACAGAGCATATGCCTCGCTTGGATCCACGCCATCTTTACCCCGAAGAACTGGCGTCAAATACAACCATCGATGACCTTTCAAATACGTTTGCGACATACATCGTTCATGCTCGAAAACTACAATCCCAGTATAATTCAAAAGTTGGAAGCAACTGTAAAGGAATGGAATTGATTGTGGGGATGGAGGCAGAATATATTGATGACCGATATCTCGATTATGTGAAAGAGTTGAGGTTGAAGTATCAGCTTGAATTGCTTGTTGGATCCGTGCATCATGTAAACGCAATTCCTATTGACTATGATTATGAAACTTGGACCGAAGCTCGAGATTCAGTTTCTAGTCCAGCTGCTAAGTATGGAGCTATTTCTGAGGAAGAAGCTACCATTGCTATGTATGAGCAGTATCTTGATGATCAATATAAGATGATCTATGAGCTCCATCCAGAAGTGATCGGTCATTTCGATTTGGTTTTGTTGTTTGCGCCCAAAAACCTCCATTATCTACTGTTGTCTGCTCCCAGTGTCAGAGTTAAGCTTGATAGAAACATTGATCTAATTACGCAACAAGGATGTTTGGTAGAAATTAATTCGGCCGCGGTAAGGAAGGGGTGGACTACCCCATATCCTAGTGAGCCAGTATTACAATTGATGAAGCAAAGCGGGGTGCGGTTCTGTTTGAGTGATGATTCTCATGGGATAGCTCAGGTTGCACTCAATTATTCTGTTTCTGTTAATTATTTGCATGAACAAGGCATTGATACTGTTCACTATTGGACTCATGGAGTTAGTGACCGACTAGAGCAACGCACTGTTACTATTACAGAGCTTATCCAATGGGCGTCTCATTCTACCAAGCGGACCTGAACTGGGGTTGATTCGACTCCTATATCTTGTTGAAACTCTTATAGACGCTGGCATTTTCCAGAATCACTAATAGTATATCTTACATATCTCTCTGACTCGATCACTAAACCACAATCACTCAATCACTAGAGTACACCCACTCAACCACTTGAACACTTAACACTTCCCTACTTTCAATATCCTCTTTCCTTATCAGCCACAGTGGCCTTCCCCGCTCGCCGTTCCACACATTCAACTTCACCATCATAATATGGTATATACCCCCTATTTTCTCACTACCTTAATACTAACCTTTGAAACTACTTAGAAATCATAATGACTGTTACCATAGAGCGATTTGCTTCTTGCGATATAACCCTATCTCTCGCAATGGAGATTGGGAAATGTCATGTCGACGCGTTCCTAGAGGACCCTCTTTTCCAATATTTGATAGGCAACGAATACCTCGCTCTATTAGATCCGAAAGATAAAGAAGCCAAAGCATATGTTAGCTATGCTAAAGGAACGGGTTGGCTATACTATTCTTGGACGAGAGATCCAGGCAGTGACTTGTACTTGATCTATGAACAATCTGGAGACGGAACTAAATCTTTGGCTGGGTTAGCGTTCTGGAAGTACCCTAAGCACTTGATAGCAGAGAGAGTAGCTCAACGCCACCCAGAAAATACGGTTACCACTATCAATCAAGGACTAATTGGTCGATTAAAAGCCTGGCTAATGCGATTATGGACCAACCTAAAGAGAACAACTGTTACCAAGTTTTCAATGTTTATGACTAACGTTCATATGGGACTTCGCAACGGCATTTCCTACAATCCTCGATTGCATAGATATTTTCTTGATCGTGGTGGCGTACTGGCCAAACAGTTAGGAGAACCCGCAGACACTCTCCACACTCTGAAATGGGACGAACTAAGTGAGACTGTATATCCGCTTGACAAGTGTGTGTTCTTGGAGACATTTTGCATTAGGCCGGAATTTCGCGGTCACGGGTTGGCAGGTAAGTTATTGGATTATTCAATCTCTCAAATACCTCAGAGAAACGTCGTGTTTGAGCACGAAGGAAAGAAATCGGAAGGCCCTCAGAAACTTGCGTTACTTGCTACCAAATCCGGTAAGCCATTGTATGAGCGCCATGGATTTCAAGCACCATTCCCAGGGTACTCGGTGGACTACGACGGTTATGAGACCATCGACAGCACGTTTATGTTTCTCAACAAAAGTCCCGATGCTAAGGTGGGTAGCAGTTAAATTTTATTAATGGTTTACGATTCAATGACATTAAATTATAGAATATTATGCTGTCAGGGGTGTGTATGTAACAATTGCACTTGTCCGACGGACAACTGTTTGGTTCTTTCATTGATATTCAAACACAAACACATGTCACTATTGTTGTTGTGCTTCCCATTCGACCTTGTTTTAGTACGATCGACCAAACTGAGTAAATGAGGTAGCCTGTCGTCCACATCCTACACATTTCACTCCTTCTTCCGGAACAGGACGGTTCCATGGAATGCACAGACTCTTAGCTCCCATTGATGGTGCTCGTTCATCGTAGTCTTCGTCGTCGTCCTTCTTTGCGGTTCGATCCTTGATATCATCTTCACACTCCTCTCGTCCACAGAATGGAGCAATAATCACATTCCTCTTGTTCAAGTTTGGCACAAACTCATCCAAGCTTGTTACCTCTACGGTATGGTCATCGTAGGCCTTCTTTGCGTTAATATAGAGGTCCTTCTGGATTGTCTCAAGCAACTCAGCCACTCCGGACTCCAACTGATCCAAAGGAATTACAGTCTTCTCCCCACTATCTCGTCTAACTGCCGTTACCTGGCTCTTCTTTACGTCCTGAGGTCCCACCTCCAGTCGCAATGGGACTCCTCGAAGTTCCCAGTCAGAGAACTTCCAGCCAGGGGAATAATTATCACGGAAGTCACCGTGCACTCGGACTTCAGCAGCTACCAGCTTGTCGACAACATTCTTAGTCGCGTCCAAAACTTTGTTACGATCTTCATTGGTAGTCTTAGCAGTCAACCCACAAGGAATCACAACAGTTTGAGTCTCAGCAACTCGTGGAGGGAGCACTAAGCCCTTGTTGTCAGAATGAACCATGATCATCACGCCAATGACTCGAGTTGAAAGACCCCATGAATTTTGCCATACATGGATCTTAGGCTTCTCGGGGCCCTCGGGGTTCTCAACCACAATGTTAAACATCTTTGAGAAGTTCTGACCCAAGCAATGGGCGGTAGCACCCTGTATTCCCCGTCCAGTAGCGGGGATGTAACCCTCTACAGTTGTGGTGAACATTGAGCCAGCGAACCGCTCCTTGTCCGTCTTACGACCCTTAACCACTGGAACTGCAAGCAGATCTGTGTAAATTTTGGCGTACCAATCAAGAATCTGAAGCACTTCCTTGTTGGCATCTTCCAGAGTCAAATGAGCGGTGTGGCCCTCCTGCCACAGAAACTCTCGAGTTCTGAGAAAAGGTTGAGGATGCTTAAACTCCCACCGGACGACTGAGTTCCACTGGTTAAGTCGTAGAGGCAGATCACGATGAGATCGAATCCATTTGGCATAGTAAGGATACATCACAGTCTCTGAGGTGGGACGAATGGCTATGGGCTCTTCAAGGTCAGAAGTTCCAGCCTTGGTGACCCATGCGACTTCTGGAGCAAATCCTTCAATATGATCCTTTTCACGCTCCAATACTTTTGAAGATACAAACATAGGGAATGAACAGTTTCTTACTCCTAGAGACTTGATCCTCTTATTGAAGTAGTCTTGAATGAATTCCCAAACCGCGAAAGAAGCAGGACGCATGATATAACAACCAGACACATCATAATACTCAAGCATCTCGCCCTTGGTAACGATCTGTTGATACCAACTTGAAAAGTCCAGCTCCTTGTCACTGGTAATTCCAATCAAAGCAGCGCCCTCGATTTTTCCTGTTGTAGCTGCAGCTACCGCATCTCGAGACTGTTTAGCGGACTTGGTCACTGAACCAGAACTATTTGCTACAGTCGCAGCGAAATCCACGGGAATTGGGGCAGCACCAATTGACTGATAGTATTGTAAAAGCTGAGATACTGGCACAAACGCGGTGTCTGAATTGTTTCGAGTATGAATGGCTACCTTAAGCTCGGGAAAGTCGATCAGCTTTTGATCAATAAGCAACTTGATCTTACCCGCGTTCTCGCTAGTAATTGACAGAGCACAGACATCAGAAGGAGCATCTGCATTGAGTACTTGTTTGACTACCTCAGCGGATGCTAACCGAGGATCCTTAACTGATGCCGCAGTGGCGATAGCGGGACCAGGAGTAACAGTAGACCCTAGAGCCACCACCACTACTGGCACAGGAGCTTGGGACTTTGGAGTCTTGGGCTTAAATACTAAGACCTTTGTCAGCTCATAATCAAATCCTGGGTTGGGCAATGCGTTCAGTGCCTTTGCCCACTCGTCGTTTCCGATTACTGGTTCATGAGAGAACGAGAGCTTGGAAATTTCCTCCGCTAGCCCGTCCAGTATAGCTTGAGTCATTAATCTTTTCACAATAACAATGACTTGATCCCTAGACTATGATATCAGTAGTCTTGTCCGCGTCTTCCGGGATGCTAATCTAAACTATATTGTATCGTGTATTGAGTAGAAGGGAAAAAAAAAATTAATGTCTGCCCCCCCGTTCCCAATATCTTCTTGCCCGTCACACACTTGCGGGCAAAATGGCTTTCTCAGACACACAGCGAAAACAAAAAAAATAAAAAATAAAAAAAAATGTGAAAAATTTAGCAATTCGGGCAATTTGGCTGGTAGTTTTCCGCGCGCTCTAGCCCGGATTACTTTATGTTGTGAACGGTAGGGTACCAGGGTAGACGTAGTATCTAGACTGAAAGCACAGAATAAGAGGGGGAATGAATTCAAAAAGTGTGAGACGATGAAAGACTGTATTTCACTATGTGGGGACTAAGGCAGGGGCATAACAAGGACGTGTTTGTTTCAATTGAAGTGACTGAATCTCTGTGCCTTGGTCGCTTATCTACTCACGATGAGGCAGCCGTGCTGACTCCTTCCATATCTGGAAATCGTTCCTATACTGGAAACGATAGCGAGCTCGAGAACCGAGTAGATAGATAAGGGGCGGGGTATGACTGAATGATGGTGAAGAATGTAAGGATAGTGGAGATTTCCAGGAAGCCAACTATGTAAGCAATTTCAAGTAGTCACCAGGTAGCCAATTTCAGGTTGTTAGTCTCAGGTTGTTACTCTAAGGTTGTTAGTCTCAGGCTGTTAATCTCAGGTAGTCAATTTCAAATAGCTAGTCTCTGCCCAGTTACCAGTTAGCCAACCAAGGACCCAACCAGTCTGCCATCTCCACCAGGGAGGCTGTTCGAGAGTTGATTGACAATTAGTCACTGAAATCTTATCTTTGTGTAAATTGCAGTGCCGTACAACCGCAATTGCAGAATCCTTCGTAATGTTACTGATATTCTTGGCTCCATCACTGTTGTTCCCTCTCGGCCTGATCCACGGCACCTTACCAGCCGCATGGCACCAATGAAAAATTCCAGCTATGACGAAGAGAGGGTCAAAAAATTGTGTCATATCCTGGATATCTATCAATATATTAAAGGGCGTGTCTATCCATACAGAACCTACAAAGGATAGAAACCATAATATAAAATAATGTCAGAATCTGAAGTATCCAAGCCTTTAGAGGACCTGTCCTTGGGGCCAACTATCTACGTTGATGAAAAGTCCGGTAAGGATGAAGCTTCGTCCACTGGAACTAAACAAGCCCCTTACCAAAGTGCTGCATATGCCCTCTATACCTCAAAAGCTCGAGATTCAGCCAAGGTTCTTGTGTTACAACCCGAATCCAATGAATATGAGCCAATTACATTGTCGGCTCTTAAGAGGGCTCGAAAAGGTGCTGATGGTATAGAGAAGAAGGCTCAGAAGGCAGTGGAGGCTGAGAAGGCCTCTGAAAAACGAGCTGCGGAGGCCGCAGCAAAAGCGAGCCATGCTGCTTCTATTGTGATCAAGCAGGACCCTTCGTTGCCTGCAGCTAAGAAAATCAAACTTCGAGATGCAGCTGAGTCTCGAGGAGTTCGTGTTCAGGTTTCCGGATGGGTTCACCGATTCAGAGATCAAAAGGGTGTGGCTTTTGTCGTCCTTCGAGATGGAACTGGGCTGATCCAGAGTGTGCTGTCTGGAGACTTAGCTTTGGCTCATTCGACTCAGACTCTTACTCTGGAATCCACTGTATCTATCTACGGAGTGATTAAGCCAGTGCCTGAAGGACACTCTGCGCCTGGTGGACATGAGCTGGTAGCTGACTACTATGAAATTATCGGTCTTGCTCCTTCAGGAGAAGACGCGGTGACTAACAAGGTACAAGAAACTGCTGACCCCTCAATCCTCATGGACCAGCGTCATCTCACTCTTCGAGGAGATACCCTGTCTGCTATCATGAAGGTTCGTGCTACGTTACTTCGTGCTATCAGACAAGTGTTCCATGAGGTAGGATTGACTGAAGTTACTCCTCCCTGTATGGTTCAAACTCAGGTTGAGGGAGGATCCACTTTATTCGGACTTGACTACTATGGAGCTGAAGCATTCCTTACTCAATCCTCCCAGTTATATCTTGAAGCTGCTGTTCCTGCTCTAGGAGACGTGTATACCATTCAAGAGTCCTTCCGGGCCGAGCGATCTCATACCCGAAGACACTTGTCTGAATATACTCACATTGAAGCTGAACTGGGATTTTTAACATTTGAAGATATGCTCACTCAGATTGAAACGGTGATTACCAAGACGGTGGAAAAGGTTCTTGCTGATCCAGTCGCTGGTCCTCTGGTGAAGCAGCTCAACCCCAAATTCGAGGCGCCTTCTCTTCCTTTTAAGAGATTGGAGTACATTGAGGCCATTGATTGGCTCAATGAGCATGACATTCCCAATGAAGAGGGTGAAAAGTTCAAATTCGGTGACGATATCGCTGAAGCGGCAGAGCGTAAGATGACTGATATCATTGGCGTCCCTATTTTGCTTACTCGATTCCCGGTCGAAATCAAGGCCTTCTATATGAAGAGAACTGCAGATGACCCTCGAGTTACCGAGTCTGTTGATGTGTTGATGCCTAACGTCGGAGAGATTACCGGAGGATCAATGCGTGAAGACGATTATGATGAGTTGATAAAGGGATTTGCTCGTGAAGGTATTGATATTGGAGCATACTCATGGTTCATTGACTTGAGAAAGTACGGAACGTTTCCTCACGGAGGATATGGGTTGGGTACTGAACGAATTCTGGCTTGGTTGTGTGATCGATTTACTGTTCGTGATTGCTCATTGTTCCCCAGATACACTGGCCGTTGCACTCCTTAAGGGCCTCGCTTTATTTTTGATTGACGAACCTATATTAGCTTAATCAATATTGGTTCCACTATAGTATAATAGGGATGGATTTAGGCTTTGAGTATACCAACTTGTATTTACCATATATATATATATAAATGCAATAAAAAGAAGCTCACTAGAGCTCCTCAGTTAAGCTTCACTGTTCACCTAGCTAACAACTCGAACCGATCTTTTGCCTAATGCATAGCCAGCCGAGAATGAAAGTCCAGCTACAAGTGAGATCCCTGCTGCTGCAGCTGCTAAGGATACGGGACCGATCCCACTATCTCCAGACATCACCGAGGGGACTGCTCGGGATCTAGGTCGTTTCCTAGATCGTCTTGTACATCCGCTATCAGAGTTCGTGCTGGTGCACGTAGCAGAAGCTGTGCCAGTGGTGGTTTGACTTCCGGCCACATTCTCGGTCAAAAAAGAATCTGCGGTTGTTTGTTGTTTCTTCTTTAAACGGAGATTTGAGTCAGATATGATTCTTACTGTGCCTGGAGTAGATGACGATCCATTATAAAATGACTGTTCATACAGGTTGGTGACAGTTCGACGTTGTGATAAGCGCTTAGGCTTATGGGACATTAGAGTGTCTAAGCTGGAGTCCAGATCGATATTAGCATTCAGTTGGCTAAGAGTGGCCACTTCAGGCCCTGCAAGGTCTGCGAGTTCATCAGTAGATGCGAACATAGGATCCTCATCTTCATCATAATCGTCATCACTGTCAGCTTCGTACAATAAAGGAGAGAATCGTGGAGGTAATAAGCTGTAACTGCGGCGTCCAAATGGTTCACGCTGTATGTGATGATTGTGAGTTTGTAAAGGTGAATGCTGGGATATATCTTGGGACAGATTAGAATCTGAGGAGCTCCCAGGATTGTGTACATCGAACCAAGACTCTTCCATTATAGTGGTTTCTTTGAGTTCGTAATAGACTAGAAGCGGTGCTTGTAGGTGAATATAAATAATCAGTCGACTTAGATCTCAAAAGATCACGTCCAAAGGAGGAATAAAAGAATAAGCCCTATATGAACGTATTGATATCGACACCGTAAACTCTTATCGCATAAAAAAAAAATTAGACAAGATAAAAAACACTACCTTCCTATTGATATCTCTGCAGTTCCGGGTTAGGCAGAGTACCTTTCACTGATCCTAGCTTGTTGACTCACTATTAGCGGTCGTTCTTGTTATCACCGTCGTTACTCCACGCGATACCCTATTAAGATCCCTGTCTACCTTTCCGTATATATTGACCGATTTCCCTCACTAACTAATTAATGCAGAAGAACCCGTGATTGATCTTTTTATCGGGGTTAGGGTTGTGTGGGGAAAGGGAGGAGTTGACGAGGGAGGGGGGATGACGAGGACGTGTAAGAGAATTGGAGGAATATGAAGCTGTAGAAACAGAAAAAGACAAGTAGTTGAATATATGTCTATAATAAGCTGGCTTGATGGTGTGTGTAGAACCGGCTGTTAGATTATTTCAAAGAGGGTAGTAGTACGGTTGTTTAATACCAGAAAACCGCACAAGTTGTGCAATTCCAGTTGTCAGTGTACATACAGTTTAGTTTTCATTTAGTAGTCTCTCATTATATAAGTCATGAAATATGGTGATAATTGAACCGCACTGATAAATCCAATCACTACTAAGGCAATCGTTCCAACCATAGATCGAGGAATTACTCCTAGAACCAACTCATCAGCATCAAGCTGGTACGGAATCTCAATGGGGTCCTTCAGGTCTTGAGCAAAATATGTGGGGAGGTAGCTAATTTCGAGGCTACAGTCCTCTACTACTGTCAGATTAAATGATCCAGGTGAAGATGAGGGCCAACTCACTTTAACCAAGTATGGTCCAGGTTTAAGGTCTACCCACCACGTCTTCTTCAATGGATTCGTCCAACTAGTAGGATATAAAACATCCTTCACTGGGTCCCTGCCTGACAATATCGGTGTCTTCGTGGAGTCCAATTGTTTGACGCAAGATTCAGTCAAATCCAGCTTTACTGACTCCGAATTTGCAGCTGCCAGACTCAAGATGACAGCCATCACTAAGACTGTCAACAGTCTTAATGGAAACATTCTTTCAGACCTTGTAGCTTCGGCTCGCGGACCTAGCTTTGACTCACACGCTCTTTCTCAACTTCTTACTCCCTACTCCTCAATACACAAACACAAAATGGAGCCGCTACTGCTGCAGGCTGAGCCGTTCTGCAATGGGCCCCCCACCTGGTCTCCATACTTTTAGTACCGGGCTGGTCCGAGGTTCACCAGGCTGGGGAAATCTGGCTTAAGAAGACAAGACAAGAAAGAGAATAGTAGAAAGTAGGGATAGTCAGCTATTAGAAGCAATGTCTGGGGCTTCCGTAATTGCAAAAGCGGTTGCAAGTCTGGGTGTAACCCATGTATTTGGAATAGTAGGTATCCCTGTAATTGATGTTGCGGAAGCATTGATCGCACAAGGCATTCAATTTATATCTTTTCGTAATGAGCAAGCGGCCACTTATGCTGCCAGTGTATATGGATATCTCACTGGGTTACCAGGAGTTTGTTTGGTAGTAGGAGGCCCAGGAGTGATTCATGCACTTTCAGGAGTAGAAAATGCTAGAGCAAACGGATTTCCGTTGTTACTGCTGGCGGGGTCTTCAGAAACGTTCCAGCGTCAGAAGGGTGCGTTCCAAGAACTGGACCAGGTTACCGTCACCTCGGCCTATACCAAATTCTCAGCTCAACCTGCTTCCATTCTTCAGGTCCCAGCATTAATCGAAAAGGCTTATCGAAATGCATACTTCGGTCGCCCTGGTGCAACCTATATTGATCTGCCTGCAGACCTTATTACTACTCAAGCCATAGATGGAGTCCAATATGTTGAATCTCCTGGGCCTGCTCCAAAATCTCAAGCTGACCCCAGTCAAATTGTCAAAGCAATTGAGGCCCTGACCTCGGCAAAGAGCCCTCTTCTAATTGTGGGCAAAGGTGCTGCTTATGGGCGTGCTGAAGTGGCTATCAGACGGTTTCACGAAAAGACAAAGCTTCCATTTCTTCCTACACCTATGGGCAAAGGAGTCCTGCCTGATAGCAGTGAGTTGAACGTCGGAGCTGCTAGATCGGCGGCATTGAAGTCTGCTGATGTGATTCTTCTCTTGGGTGCCCGTCTTAATTGGATCTTGCACTATGGTGAATCACCCAAGTTTAATGACAATGTTAAGTTTATTCAAGTAGACATTGCACCCGAGGAGCTAGGAAACAACGCAGGTAATTCACGGCTAGGGCTTGCTGGAGACGTTGGCTTGGTAGTTCAACAACTGGAACAAGCACTGCCTGCGAATTATAGGTCCCCACCGATTGCTAACCATATTGTGGAGAACATCAAGAAGAACAGTGAAAAGGCATCCAAATTAGAAGCTTCTACACAATCTCCTATCATTTATCAGTCAGTATATAGTACCATTCGACAGACTTTGGCACAGGTGGTTCCTAATAGCCGTAATATTGTTTACGTCTCTGAAGGTGCTAACACAATGGATATTTCTCGATCCAGCTTTCCGTTAGAAAACCCACGAAACCGTCTCGACGCTGGTACTAATGCGACTATGGGAGTTGGACTTGGATATGCCATTGCAGCTAAGGTTGCTCAGCCGAATGATTTAGTGGTAGCAATTGAGGGAGATTCTGCCTTCGGGTTCTCTGCCATGGAAGTCGAGACTGCGGTCAGGTCGAATGCTCCCATGATTATCTACGTCATGAACAATTCGGGTATTTACCACGGAATTGATCCTACTATTTATGGCACTGGGAAGCCTTTACCCAGTATTGCATTACAATTGGATACCAAATATCATCTCTTAGCTGAAGCTCTGGGTGCTCGAGGAGTGGAAGCTCGGACACTGGATCAGGTAGAACAAGCTACCAAGGATGCAGTCAACAGCGGTAAGGTAACTGTGATCAATGTTATTATCGATCCTAGTAAAGATAAGAAGCTTGAGTTTGGGTGGATGGCAAGTGCCAAGCCAAAACTATAATATGTTTGGAAATGTCATAGTGGCTATGACTCGAGCTCAGTAAGCTTTGTTATTGTAGTAGTTTGTAACTAATCATTCAATCTAAATGCAAGTTCTATTATGTACCAAAACATACTCATTCCACCTTTATAAATGATCCAGATTCGAGCGAATCTGAGAGTTCTTCTGTAATGGGTTAATGGTTATCTTTGTGTTGATTCTTGTTCTTGTCCTTCTTTCCGGGTAGAAACTGCGAGAACCAGTTCTTGGCATCTTGTAAGGACCCCTTTATCCATGCTTTCCAACTCTTTTGTTTCTGCTCTGCATCTTTATCTGAATCTCCCTTCTTTCCATCGGGAGTAGAGCCAGAAGCTCCTGACCCATATAAATCCTCGTAAGTAGAATTGATCTTCAAAATTTCAGTGCTGAATTCAACCCCGGGATACTCAACTGGATCCTTCCAATTAGTAGGCAATAATGCAAGGGATCTCTGGACCGTTCTACCATCTCCTCTTGAAGGATCAATGTCCAGGGTATCACAGAGAATATTGTAAATATCCACATTAGGAATTGGCATAAACTTCAACCCCTTTTCAAAGTAGGGGCCACTCGCAGTAAAGGTGGCTCTCATCAATGGCTCAGAGATATCATATCCATGGACTCCAAATGGTTTATATACGTGATCCATTTTTTCCATCTCCTCATGAGTGGTAAAAACCCAGCCGATCTGTGGAACCAGCCAAATTGGTGCAATCCTATCATTATATTTGCCAGAGCCAGAACCGTAATTCCATTCCTTAGGTAAATCCTCACGTAAATAGACATTCCATGTGTTATTCCCGGCTTTCTCTTGCTTCTTAAGACTATCATAAATATCAGGGACCTTCTGTACTTGTTTAGGTCGCAACCCAACTAACGGCCATCCATCAAAATGATTGATTGAGTCCACGTCCACAAGATCGTCCAAGTATATGAGCCTGGAGCTTGAGGTTGGAGACATTCCATGGTCGGATAATACAACAAGGTTAACAACGGAATCCAAGTTGCGACTGCTAAGCCCTTTCTGAATTTGACCAATCATTTGGTCAACTTGTGCGATAGAGTCGCGTAGCGGCTTACCAGCAATTCCAACAGCGTGACCAGTGGTATCCACATTTGGCACATAAGAAAGTATCAGTTGCGGTCGCGAGTCAATATCACGATCCATCCATTCCATAATTCGTTCAGCCTTGTTCGACAGTGTATCAGTAGCATTGAACTCATCCACCTCGAGGTTCGCGGTAGTTTTCGGCCATGAAACTTCACTCCCCACCCACATATGTACAGCAGCTGGTACACCTTGCTTGGTAGCGGTCTGCCAGATTGGCTCTCCACCCCACCATTCACCAGATTTGCTATCATCTTTGTCGGAGGATAGAAACTGCTTCTGGATCGTGGGATCATAGAACCTATTAGACACAATTCCATGGTTTTCCGGGTAAAGACCAGTGACTAATGTCCAGTGGTTAGCAAATGTTGTGGATGGAAATGACGGTATCATATATGGCATCGAACTGTGCCGAGTATACAAGTTATGCAAATGAGGGGTGAGCTGTTGATTAATGTAGTGAGGATGAAATCCGTCCAATGATACCACTATGGTGGTTTGATGAAAGTCATGGGTGCCGTTCGAGACAACAGACTTGGAACCAGGGTTAGTTTTATGACCATTTCTTGGCTTGTCGCCATCAGTAGATGACGGGCTCAGAATGCTGGAAAAAAACAAAAAGAATGCTAATAAGGATATTACAACCAATAGCATATGCATCTTGCGTCTGAATGCTTTATTCTGATTTCTTCGCCTACTAGGCCGAGCCTCGAGATCGATTTCAATTTCGCTGTCATCGGAATAGTACTCATCATTTTCATCTGCATAGCCCATTCTCTGGAGCCTTGATCCCTTTGATTGAGAAGAGCTGTTCTTTTGCTTGGGGGATAATTCGTTAAGAGGTGATGAAGAGGATTCGTCGCTAGGGATTCGAGAATATTTATCCTTACCACCACCACCCCGGCTACCGCTGTTTCGTTCTCCCAGTGGTGCATAATCAAACTTTACTTTTCTCTTTGGAAAAAAATTGCCAACCCCTTTCGAGTTTGAGGACTTTGAAGACTTTTTACCTAATGCTTCAAGAATTTCATCGTCTGTATTTAAAACATCTCGATCTTGGTCGGTGATCTGTCCAGAATAACCTCCAATATCTTCTTCCTCGATGCTCTCTTCGGGATGGTCTACGGCAACACCTGACATGATCACGCGGGTTTCCCTCAACAAGCTCTCTCTACCGCTCAAAAACTTGCCAAACGATCACACAACCGTTCGGTAAAGAGTATAACCAAGGATACGCGACAAGGTCCAAAAAAAAAATTTAGTATTAAGGGCCCCTCTGCCACGTCGAGATTCTATCACAAATCCAAGGCAATAAATAGAAGAGAGCAATATCCGTCACTCTCAACACCGTCAAGAGCTCCAGTTCAGTATCAGAGCTCTACCTTTGTATCCCGCTTTAGTGAGTCTTACCGACTCCTCTCCAATATCCCGAACTAGCCGGCCTGTTATACTAACGTAGTATATGCCGGAAGCAGAACGATACACAGAGCTTAATAAGTAAGGGGCAAGATGTATAATGCTTCTCCGTTGTATTTTACAGGTGCTACCTTAAAATTTATCAAAGTATTACCTCCTACTGTCGTCTTCTTTTGCAGAAAAAGACCAGGTTTAAAATTAAAAACGCAGTGTATTACACATTGCATGGATTGTGTGTATATACGGCCTTCACAGGTTGTTGTGGTTAATATTCTGTCTCGGAAGCTACAGAACGGCTGAGGAAAAATTCCGTCTACCGATCGAGCGATGACTTGAATGTGAGGAAGATTGGTTGGAGAATCAGAGTCGAGCCCGGCCGTTATATTGTTACGTTGCACATGTATAGAGGATATGGCCATGGAAGAGCGGTTGTTAATGTACTGAGAAAGATCTGGGTTGTGAATAACAATTGTACGAAGGATATAAGAACAGTTCCGACCGATGGTATAATAAGACGGTTCAAATCCACCTTTGAAGCTGATCTTCTCACTGAACCAACTGCTACCGCAGCGACTGACAATTATACACAATCGTCGGTTACATGTTCTTCAGATTGCAATCAAGTCAAGCAACCGCCTTCACGAGCAACTCGAGTATTGTGGTTTTTAAACGCGCGAGCTCAAATCTTCGAAGAGGATTTATCCAATCACCATCATCAACAAAATGGCATTAATACTGCAGAAAATGATGCAGGGAATGATAAGGAATGGGATCAGAAAGTCAATAAGACTATAACGCCTATTCATCTATCAGATAATCTGATCAGATTACTTTCGCGGCCAAACGATGACCAGAAACCGCATATTATAGACATCGATGATGCGAAATTTGACAACGCAGTCAAAGAAGCAACAAAAGATCCCGATTCCAAATTAAAACTCTCCCAAATCAGTGCGTTGGTTTCGAAAAACTTCGGTGCCAACGAAACATATTTCTATTTATTTCCTAGCATTCTCATGGTACATTTAAGTGAAGAGGCATCATTGCGAAGAGCATTCCGTGGTTTATTCATACCTAACTACAGTGTTTTAGAATCATCAGTTGTACCTTTGTTGCATTACTGTATTGAAAGAGGTTATCGAAAGGCATTCGATGCCATTCTTGTTGAACTTTCAATGTCAATGCCAATGGCAAAAAAAGCATTATTTCGATTGTTAGTACAATCTGAAACTGCTCCATGGGTGGTGTACGCGCTGTTACGTAAGGGCTATTTCCCTACTTCTCCTCGCGGTCGAAGCTTGGTTTTGGCAGCGGTAGAATCAAGAAATGGTCCTGGCTCCTACCGTAACCTCCCAGGTATGACTGAAGGTGAAAACCCCAATGGCTCTAGTGGTCCTCAATTCAGTTCAATGAGAGACCAACAGGTCCGAGATTTTGTATTCATTATCATTTATAATATTCGCAAGGGACGGACGCCTCCTCCAAGATTGATTGGAATGGCCTTGCAACAAGTTCGAACTTTGGAAGAGCACTTAAAAGAGACGATGGGACTCTTGATAGGTTCATTGAAGCATTATCACTTCCACAAGGTCACCAATTGGAAACCAGTCATCGAATTCAGTGCTTTGCTACCTTCCAATAACTTCCAATCCATTATAAGAGGTCATCCTGACATTCCTTGGGATGTCAAAGTTGAGGCAACACTATTTCGATTCAGGAATCGAGCATCAAAAGAGAGGCGTAAGGGCCGGGGAGTGTTTGAATATATGGACAGGGTGTTAAAGAAAAAAGGAGGAGTAATGACTTTGGGAGTTCAGATCCAGGTTCTGCAGCTAATGTGCTTTTCTGATGTCAACAAAGCTGGAGTGATGTTTGCTCAAATGGTCAGGAATCACCCCAGCCGATTCAAAGAAATTTCCCTCGGTTATCTGAGTGGATTGTTCCGGTCTTCTCATTACTTGCGGGTAGTCAAGACTCACATAAACTTTGGTCGCAATGGACTAGACACCACCCAGTCATGGAATTACGCACTGTCAGCAGCAGCATGGTCGAATCGAAAGCGTAGTCTGAAATCATACCTGAATCATATGATAGGGAAAAACATTCGAATCTTTGATAGACAGGTGATGGATGCGATTTTATGTTACTCGTTTAGAGGGCGAAAGGATCAGGGCAACAAACATGATCGTAAACAGCGACCTCCAGAAGCTTCTGCTGGAAACCGGGTGCCAGGATCACACCCTCCGCGCCATGAGCCAGTATCCATTGACGAAATTGTTGGGCTGGTGACATGGTTAGGGGCCAACGGTTATGTGGTGAAAGAAAAGTATCTACAGAGGTTTCTTTACCGAGTGATGGCATTGAATTTTAGTTTTGAAGAGATGACTCTGCTATTATTATCGGTGATGAGGGCCATTGCCAACAACGAGGCTTTGAAATCATACTCGGGCAAACCAGCACTGGAGCTGAAATCTGAGATTGTGGGTCAAATAGTTTTGTGGGGATCAAGAATGTCCCCTACTGAGCCATGGAAGATTTTGAATCTGGTTAAGCAATTACAAAGTCTGGGATTCGTGGTATCAGAATATCATGTCAGGGATGCATTTTCCACTTATGTGGGCGTTGTGTTTGGATCCACTAAGGTTGGAGGAGACCTCAAGCGAGTGCGAGAACAAGCTAGTGGATCCCAGGATTTTGACAAAATGATTAACAAAATCAATGAAGCATGGAAAGGTTTGTATGGCACTAACGAGATCTGAAGCAGATGTAATTATGACAGCAGCAGATCCTTACTGGGGTGAGACTAGGATCATCACTCTAATTTGTGATGGATGTCAAGCTGCAGCCAGTCCAGATAGATCTCACCATCAGTGCTAACGAAAATTCACAATTATAATAACAATCTTATCCGCTTAACTTATCCAAGCCACCCGTACAAGATTTAGCTCCTTCTTCTTATTCCTATACATCTCCTTTCCCCCTATTGCCCTCCTTTACATTCCTTCTCTCAGGGTCTCCTCATTATTACATCACATTCTATAGATCACAGCTGTGGCTAATGCTCTGCGTGACACTGTTAACCTTACCATAAGCCCAAGGTCGAATTTCAGACCAAAATCGAATTGAATGATCCTACAATATACTTGCTAAGACGCTGTTGTGTCTTGAGACTCTATTGCTCTGTTCACACTCAACCGTCCTGAAACTACGACTGTAACTTTCTACCCTTTAAGATCCACTAGTCTATCATCTCATAGGGGCCTACCGATTAATCGGTGCAGCCTCATGTCATTCAAAATGGGACAGGCTTCCCCTGCGTTAAAGATGCAGCTTCAGCCTGGTAATAAATCAGGGGAGTTTCTACGGCAACCCGCCTTGAAACCATCAGGTATGGTTACCCCC
>PPJN03000024.1:175352-210718 GCA_003705795.3 Blastobotrys americanus | reverse complement strand
TACTGCACCATACCAGACATTGTAAGATATGGTTACAACATGGAGAAGATTACAGAATCATTAAGGAGACCAAGAACCTCCTTCATCTCTAAGACTTATTCTATTACGGCTCAATACTATTATTCGATTAATTCACATTTAATCTAACGTTCTCAGTGCTATCCACTGTGCTACCAACATCATCTCGATCCACTGCTGACAGCCCAATTCTCAGCTTTATTCATCTGAATCAGCCCGTGCATGGGCTGAAACACCTCAACCTAACTGCTCAACCTCAGCTTCATCATTTACGCTACTCTTTGAATCTACTCTTTCGATCTACTCTTGAGCTGTTTATCAATTCTTACATATCTTTATTTATGGTGATTTTTTCGTCGCTCCACTATCCCTAACTTTGCCTTGCATCCATTGTTCCTAACTCTTCGATTCGTATTCATTTACTTAGCGAGATACTCTGCCCACGTACAACGTTAGGAGCCATCGTTTCTTCAAATATAGAACCACCCCCCGAAACAAGAAACCGCAGGTTCTAAATCGATACTGAGTCAGGATCACATCATACGTAAACACTCTGACTCTGAACTTTGCACCTAACTTTCTCTTCTCGCTTGAATCTCAACTACAAAATTCACAACCTTGCAATCTTGTTTCTTACGTACTGCCTTTGCTTTTTCCTACACAAACGCAGTCCTAAATATATATACCACGAAGCTCAGCCTTCCTGTTGAGATGGGCTCAGACTATCAGGGGGGAAACTACACACAGCCAGAGCGAGTATATGACCACAGTGCTCACCGTCCCAGTCCAGGTTGGACATTGCGGGTTGCCTAGGTGTACAAGGACTGTTAATAGGATTGTTTGGAACAACCTAGTTGTGCGTAGAGGAGCCACCCTTATCCTGGAGTAATCAAACTCTGTGCGACAAGGGAGAGCAAGAGTTGGTGTAAAGCATTTAGGGAGTGGGAACCTTGAAGGGAGCAGGGTTTTATCTGATTATACCAGGGGATAGCTAGTAATTTACTAGGTACGATATCTGGATCCAGGTTTACTGTACAAAGAAGAAGTGCAAATTTCCTGTTCATTTTTGGCATTTTAATTTTGTTGATTCCACTCTATTGTGATTTGCTGTGGAGCAGGCAGAAGCATATAATATTATCTAGATCCTGCTCAGAGCTTCTTGGTGTTAGTCATGTTCCAAGAAGATTTCTCGTCTCCTGTTGATGAGATGCCTCCAGGGCTAGTGGCAAGGACGAATTCTGTTAGTCGCAAGCCAGTGGGCTCTGCTCCGGCTTTGCCTAGAATTCCTCAAAATGAATCTGAAGAGTCACTACTGGGAGCTCTCAATCTGAGGAGAACGCCATCTCCTGATAAACGAGATGGTACAATGCCAAGGAATCTTCAATCTGATGCTCGACAGGACCGACCGCGTGGTCCGAGAAAGCCACCTCCGAGCCTGTCTTCACTAGGGATGGAGTCATTAAGTATAATTGGCTCAGACGAAGATATAGGTTCCAATTCAGTTCCTGGTACGAGTTCCACAGTGTTGCCACCACCTGAACCAACTCCTCTGTATAACTCTACTGCTCAAGATCGTGATGATGATGGCAACCATGAGGTTGTACGCACGACGAACGATTCCTATTTTCCCGCCACTGGGCCTACTGTAGAGATGGGCCATACAGATGGTAGATACGTAAATCAACTGATGAGCCATCACAGTGGCGTATCTAATAGCGGATTACAGGACACAGCTAATCCCGGATTGCATGATAAAGCTAATACTGGATTGCACAATACAGCTAGTACTGGCAGTGTTCCGCATCCTCTTCGAGGGATATCTCCTCCTCGACGTAAGCCGGTGAATGTTTCTCGAAAACCTGTAGGATCTGACCATGCAGAACCTTCAGTACCTGGATATAGCCATCGCTTGTCTGATAGAATGAGCTCTTCTAGATCAAGCGGAAGTGAAGGATCTGGATCTGTGGATAATTATGTGTATGGCGAAAAGAATCAAATCCGTGAATCTGTCAGTGAGCCTCAGGGACCTCCACGGGAAGCTCAAGTGCCCGTGAGATATTCTATGGGAAACCCTAGCAAACTCCCATTACGTCCTCAATCCGAAATTTTATCGGCAGAAGACATGCCACCTCCATTACCCCCGAAATCCCCGGGTTCACCAACCAACAATAGCAATCGTAGGTCGAGAATGTCACTGCTTTCGAGTCCACAATCTGCGGGTCATAATCATCCACATGATGGAGATTATCCGCCATCACCAAAGAGCCCCAAGGGTGAAGCAAGCAAAGGACGGTCTCCAAGTTCACGCGGTAGCCCAGCGAGCCCAAAATCTCCACGGTTTTCTATGCTTTTAGGCAAGAACACTCGCCCATTGTCTGCAGCATTTGAGCGGTCATATAGACCGCCCGAGGATCAAGAATACTCTCAATCAGAGACTGAGGATGAAGGAGATGATGATAATGATGAGAGATTTGAACGAACTGCTATTGCATCTGGCACAATTCGAGGACGAGGAGAACGATTGAGCGTCGATTCCAAAAACCAGTACTGGAAATATCACATTATGAAATATTCTAAAGACCTCTATCTCACTACTAACCCAGACCAGGAGCACATTGATAGTCCGGTTGGACCAAGTTTTTATGTCGACATGCAGACTGAGGAAGCTAATGGTTCCTTCCAAATGACATTCAACAGCATGGATGAGACCCAGCCTACATTTGTGATCTTCAAGGCTGATAAGACATTACGGATGAGCATTTATGAAGATAAGGATCTTACTTCGACTCCATCCTCCATATATACTGCTGTTTTAACCTCTTCTAGTGTGCTTCTGGAGGGGCATAATAAGCCAAAGAGGTGTACTCAATACACTCTTAGCACTGTTACTGGAGAGCAATTTGTGTTCGGAAATCGATTGGAAGAATCGACTGCAATTGACCCCCGAACTGGATCTGAGTACCATGTTTCAAGAGTCTCCTCTAAGGTATATGTGTTTGTCCGTGGCAAGAAAGGACCTCAGACTGATACAATACTGGCTGTCCTGCGACGCCGGAGACCGAAGCGTAAGCGACCATTGAAAGAGGGATTGCATTGGCTCAAACAGCAGCAGCAATTTTATGAGTCTAGGGTTGAAGGAGATACTTCGGCACATGAAGGTGCTGTTCCCAACAGACCTATCTCAATGATAAGTTCCCGCCCCTTATCAACTGTGGGTCCTCTTCACCATACTAACCCAGAGAGTGGAGGAGATGAAGAAAACGAAAGTGATAGAGAAAAAATCGGCTGGCTCTATGTGTTGGATGCTTCTCTGCGTTTAAGTGAAGGTATTCCTGATATATGGTGCTTGGTAACTGGGTTTCCAACCGCAGTTGCCGTCTGTCAGCGATTGGAGGACCGAGAAAAGTCGTTTCACCACAAGTTCAACAAGTTCAAACGATGGAGCACTAATGCGGTCTCGAACATTCACGCTAGGAATCCCCGAGATTCTATGTCATTAAGTCCGACTTAGAGGCCATACTCACTCTATTATTTGACTACATGGTCACATCATTATTCACCTCCTATAGACTTCCCTTCAAACTTCACAAATCGCATACTACCATTTTTCTCAGCTTTTTCAATTTTACCCCTCCTCGTCTCCTGCGCTTATCGGTGTCTTACCCATGTATCAGTACTATTTATATCCGAAGCTTAGTAGCCGCGCGATTACGTCGTTACATGATTCATTTAAGCGATGAGAAGATATAAAGTACGTAAGTCATAGAAAGGAGTTGATCAAGGATTTAATTATATACTATTCAATTCATAGCTAAGCCACAGTACTAATGTTAATTGCTCCCATTTTAAATATCAAATATCCCATTGTTTGCACCGTAACCTGATGTGTAGATGAGAATCCCCTTCGCTTGTGCCCTGCCACCGTCACCCATCATCCAACACGTATCGAGGAGACACTTAAAGAATTGCTCCATTTATAGCAGGGTGGAAAAAAAAACACACAAATACACCATCTCGAGTGCTACCGAAGAAGAGAGAAAAGCCAGAAAAGAGGAAGAATAGGGGGAAGAGAAAGAATAGCAGACAGCTCCAGGATTCTGAAAGGCAAATAAGGAGAAAAACAAGCTGAAAGAAGTCCAGACTGTGTTTACTGGAGGAGTTTTAAGGGATTATACTACTGGTCGAATTATGAAGTCATTTACGTGGTTAGTAGCAGTGCCATTGTTGGGCCATTTGGTGGCAGCAGAGACTGGAGCGAGCGCTCTAGAGGGAACTTGGTCCACGAAATCCAACGCGGTGTTTACTGGTCCAGATTTCTTTGATCCTGTAGATGAGCTGTTGATTGAGCCCGCGCTTCCAGGAATGTCGTTTGCATTTACGACCGATGGTTATTTCGAGCAGGCGGTTTATCAGATTACCTCAAATCCTCAGGATCCTACCTGTCCTACTGGAGTATTGATTTTTCAGCATGGAAAGTACGAACTATTGGGTAATGGATCGCTTGTTTTGAACCCTTTTGAAGTGGATGGTCGGCAGCTTCTTTCTCAACCATGCAACGGCTCAACTTCAACTTATAGTCGTTACAACATGACCGAGTTATATAAATCATACGACGTTTATGTTGACGACTACCATGGAAAGTGGCGACTAGATCTGAATGAGTTCGATGGAACGCCTTTACCTCCTATGTATTTGGCGTTCAAACCTCCTCAGATGCTCCCCACCGAGACTCTGAATCCTACATCAGGGTCTGCTAAAGCGACTTCTGCAAATACTGTCAGACGTATTCGTCGGTCATTAGAAAACAAGCACCGTACCAATGCAGTTCGAAGAGGAAACTGGGATTATAATGTGATTTGGTGGTCGGGAATGTCATTGATGTTTGTTGGAGCCACTGGATGGTATTTGCTCTAGGATGGGAGATCGGCATCTGTATTTATCTTTACGAATGTAATTGCATAGTGTAATAAGGCACAGGAAGTATCCTGATATACTGTCAAAAAAAATCTATTTAGAAAAAAAATAGTTGCCTCGAGCCGGATTCGAACCGACGATCTTATCATTACTAGTGATACGCCTTACCAACTTGGCCATCAAGGCATTTTTTCACAAATTTGTTTCCTCTGTGGATACATGGTTTGTCAGGATTAAGACATCTATTAAATCGTGGCTTATTCCTTCTCAGAAAGAGCTATCAACTGGCCCAGAACGGTAGCCAAGAGCCCAGTATTAGCAGTGGGAAATGAACCAAATATCACTGTAGCTAACTGTTCACCATGTTTCACTTGGCTGCAACCTTGCAGCGTTAGCTTAAATTGCGCAGAAGAAGATCTTTGAATTTGCGCATAGAAGATAGGTACGAATTTGCGCATCGACCAAAACTGCGAATTTGCTCATATTGGCTCAGAGCTATAAAAGCAACTGTTGACGGCAATTCTTCGGTACAGTTGTTTTTTGTTGTACAATCTAAACTATTGCTCAGAGTATTAAGTGAATTGTTGAGAAAATTAACTATGGGTTTTATTTATAATACTTCCATTCACTAATGGTCATCAGTCTCTGACGGCGGTCTGAAGAACTGACTACAAGAAAGTGGATAATGAAACCATATGGATTTTACTACTCATCTTCACTATCGTCGAATTATAGGTCTAATGGGTTCCATACTGTTGTTTGAAACTTAGATTTTTGGCTTACAAAGTGTAGACCAAGCCGGCAACAACGGAAACACCAATGGCCAAAGCACTCAATCCAACAGTGGATGCTCCACTGGAAGAATTACTTTCTACCGCAGAAGCTGAAGCCGAAGATGAGGTATTGGAGCTGGAAGAAGATCCCTTTTTCAAGTTGACACAAGCAATTCGTGTCTTGTTTGCGAAATGGATAACGACTGAGTGGTTTCCAATGAAAGCAGGGTTGGAATCAGACAGAGCAAGGTAATTATCGACGTAGCTTGCATCGAAAGAAGACTTTCCCTGAGGAATTGTTCCGTGCTTTCCTGACAAGTCACCGACTTGGTCAGTCTGAGGAGCAGACTTGTCGGCAGGAGGATCTTCTCCACGAACATAAGGATCAAGATGACCCAGGGTAGCCAAACAACTTCCATTGGAAGGCACTGGCAGCTCATGGATATGATAAAGGAATGGTCCTCCAGATGAAGGCAGACCAGTCAGGTGAACCTTGACCTCCACTCCAGTACCATTAGAAGGAGCATCAAATGACACTGAACCAGAGATTCCACCTTGATTTTTGAATGTGGCATCGTAGCTGACATCTTTAGGATTGCCCTTCACTACCGGAGCATCTCCAAGCTTTCCGGTAGTCACGGCCAGAGCGGTGGACGCAAGCAATGTTAAAACCGCAGTCTTCATTTTAAGAGTTATTGATGAGTGTCGATTACGTGGATCGAATTACAAAGTAATTATGGTATTGTCAAGTGTCTACTGGCTGAAGAAAGAAAGAAAGGTACTACTGCCGGTTCGAATCACACTTAATTTCCCCTTCTAAAAAGTGACCAACCGTCTGTTTATATAGATTACACTTGCTCGCATACAAATATGGGCTGGATAGGTACCGTCTGCAAACCTGCCAGCTTCCCGTTGCAGCAATTCCAGTTGTAGCAATTCCAGCGAGCGCTCAGGTTGACCTCATGCAAACTTGTGTCTGTGCATGCAATCAACCCTGTCTGCGGTAATTCAGTAGTCTGGGCCGTCTCTGTCCACACCCACATTCCCCAAAATATCCGGCGCTCTTCCATCATCTAACCCCAGGCGGCTCTCAGTGGTGGGTCTCTGAGTTGCAACCATTGAAAACCGTGGCCCTCACCCCTCATATTGGAAACGACGACAGAGCAACCAACACACAAGGTATTTTGGTACTCGGAAGATATCCGTAAATCTTGTGCATGTGTTCCCCAGACCATCAAACAAATGGGATCTTTTTTCTTTAGGCACTCAAGTTCGATCCACACTAGTGGATGTTCGCAGTCCTCCGAGGAGTGTGAAATTACCACATTCGGCAATGCTGCTGCAGGAGTAAATGATTATCTGATATAGATCTGGTGGGCCAATAAGAGTATGCGGTGGGTATGGATTCGATCAATGCATGGCAGAGAAGGGAAACAAATGCTGTGGATCTTCCTGAAGGTCCCGGAAGGTACCGCTACCAAACCCCACTTCAGTGAGGTCAAGCAATCACTAAAAGATCCAATAGAGCCACAAAGCGGAAGAGTGAAAGGGATGTGCTCATGCTTAACGGTGATAATTCATCTAAGAATTGAAACATGTTCAAACGGTGATGGCATTGATACTCTGTTGACCATCTTAGGGGAATAATAGGAAAATAAATGTTTAGGTTAACTTAGTGTGCGTTACAAGTGGGAGTCGGCATAGTTCACTTAGTCAGACAACTGCTGGATGCCTTTGTTCTAGACCGCTGATGTAATATAGCCAAGCAATGTTATCACGATCATAAGAATCAACTGTAACGGGCTTTCTCAAGTCCAAAGAATAACGCACACTTGCTCTGTCCCATCAATGTCTGAGACAATCATTAGCTTTCTACTGGCATTCCCGAGGTTGCTGATCTTTGAGGTTGAGAAATTGGTTATGCACTGATAAATTCTAACCTCAACTCGCAATATTTTGCCTCTTTGGCTATCCCATGTCAAAGAGAATGCTATAGTCTGACCAGGGACAATGCTATGGGCAAATGAGCTTGAACGCTTACGTAGGTAGTTCAAACGTCTATGTGGAAGTGATAGATAGTAGATAGTAATACATGTGATATTCAATCAGTTCAAACGTACACACTATGGAGCCCATAGTCAAGGCATAATTTCTAACCAATGGCCGTTTTATTAGACCTCATAAGGAAGGATTGGTAAAGCGAATGTTTGGGCAATTGCATCTGTCTTACAAGTAGAGGTCGATACACTGTTGTTGGATAGAGTCAGGCACTTTTCAGTTGCCTTATTCTTCACCAGGCCACTGATCTTGTAGGACCAAGCAGAAGCATCGCCCCTACAACTACCAAAGCTAACAGATCCATCACCATTATCCTTCAAACACTTTGAAGGATGGGCGAGAGAGCTGATCGTACCCTTACCCTTTCCAGCGAGTTGCAAAACTTGAGCGTCAGTACCAGAGCAATTGGTAAATCCTGAGGTTGAGGAATCTAGGCATTGGAGCCCAAATCCTTTTCCACTTGCTACTGTGGTGTGGAAGAGCTGGCCTGTCTGAGTGATATGATCGTGATGGCCCGCAGGACTGACTCTGTAAATAGCAGTACCATGTGACTCAAGGTTGGAGATTGATACCTTATCATTAACACAGCTGGAATGTCCGGTCCACAGATCTTTGATATCATGTTCGGCTCTTGAGTCGCTGAATCCTAGGCGAGCCAATGAGACGTCAATACTGGCCTTAGATGAACCCTTGTTCAACACCGTCAGCAAACGATCACCGTTAGCCAAGTCCTTTGAGAAGACATCAAAGTCAGAAGTCTGGAACACAAGAGTTGCCTGTAAGCCAAGAGGATCCTGATCAACGGCAATGATATCGCGGTTAGTGAGATATTCAATGGTTTCCCGAGGCAGATCTGGAATATACGCGCTGATGATCAATGGAGCCGAGAACGAAGACCAGAGAGCAAAATGAGACTTCCTTTCCGTGAGTGAGAGAGAGGGCTCATCTGCAATTAGGAAGTCAGGATCATTGAAGTATCCAGGCTTCTGGTATCTTGCAAGTAATAACTCTGCTCCATAATTAGTCATCACACTAGTCCAAGCGTCGTCTGCTGCCTTGTAGGTTTGGATGTCCCAACTGTGTCGAGAGAGTTCACCGTTTAGGGGCATCTCATCCATAACTTCAAACCATGAATCCAAGGGTGTGTCATCAGCAAAATAAGCGGGAGCTGATTCCGAAAACTTCAAGGGGTCAGATGAGTTCTTGAAAATTTGGTGCCAATGTTCGTAGATGGTAAGAAAAGAATCAACATCTGAAAGCTTATCGGGATTGGGGACATTACACCCATCAAGCTTGAGGTAGTCAATACCCCAAGATACATAAGTCTCATGATCGATCTCCTCATAGCCATACGATCCAGGGTACCCTCCACAAGTCTCATTTCCAGCGTCTGAGTATATTCCAAACTGGAATCCTCTCTCTTTGAAATACTTGCCCAGCCAAATCAATCCCTTTGGGAATTTGACAGGGTCCCATTGCTGACGGTTCTCGCTGTCTCGTTCTTTGAGAAGCCAGCAGTCATCGAGATTCAGGCGGTCATACCCTGCGTCTCGTAGTCCTTTGCTCACCATTGCATCTGCGGTATCGGTGAACAGAGTTTGGTTAAGATCACATTCGAATCTTGCCCAATTGTTGAACCCCATGGGTGGAGTTTTGGCTAACTTGACATCATCAAATGATGCTCTTGCTACTGACAAGCACAAGGCCAGAATGACTGACCCGATCATGGCTAATATAGACAATTGGCTCTAATTATCCTTAAAATGTTGCAATCGTTCTAGATCGCTGTTAATAGTATACTGTTCCGTGGGTTATGATTGGCTTACTGCTATCAATTCAGGCTCAATTGACTTTGCTATCGCTCTCAAGGAATCAAGCTATCCCTTATATACAACTGTGTACCTCAAAATAGACCCTATGTAGTATCGGCAATTTGAAGAGCCCGCAGCAAAGAGCTATCAGTCTACATTTTCTCGCATTGTATAACCGTCAATGTCACCTCCCTCAACAGACTAAGACCCGGCCCTCAGTGAAATCAGTAGGGAGGGGGCCATGCACAATAGCCAATGTCACCTCCCATCTTCGTAACTCCAACAGTGCATAACCCACCCACCCCAACCGGGTAGCCGCTGTCGCCGCCCTCCCGCTAAATCTCCGCATAGTTTGCTCACGATCTTCCTTGCTTCACACTCTATTCTTTGGCCCTGGTTACATTTGATGCCGTATGTAATGCTAGGTACGGTATGTTCAGATCTTCAGGTGCATTCATAACCGCTCTGTGGGGAATTAAATAGGCGAACCGCAAAGTGTCAGGCCAAACAGTGATAGTTCTATTCTTCCGGTTGTTCTCCCTAGTCTTCAATTTTCACCGTTCGCTTAGCACTATTGAAAGCTGCAATATCCCTCATTGTTCTCCTCTCAACACACTCTGATATCTAATTCAGGCCCTTGCATATGATAACGAGGGTTGGGTCAAAATTCATGTAGTGGACTGTCTCAAGCCTATTGACAACGCTTGAAGGCGAGTTTAATCGATTTTGATTGAGCCAGTAAGGTAGGGCAAATTGATGTAAAATTAGACAGGCGATTGATTCAGGCCGGGAGTGAAAAACCCCGGGTTCACAGCCATTGTGTCACGCCTTCAATTTGGTTGGCGCCGAGTACAGGGTCCCGTGTTGAGAGATAGCGAGGGAGTGTGGAGGAGGAAGTACGCGGGGTCGAGTGAAGATAAGGGGTAAGTGTGGGAGATGTAAGCCGGCGATAAGAACTGTGAAGTAGTAGGGTATGAATAAGAATGACGATAAGACCTTCAAAGCAGGATGGGGGAACAATTTGAAGGTGGGTATGGTTGTATTAGATACCAGGGTCCCAGGTTCTTTGGTTCCATTGTAAGTAATGCCGAAGTACGACTCTAAGGAATGACGTAGGCGGTAGCTCCAAACGCCCTAAGGAACCGCTCACCCAGGTATAAACTTCCCCTCCGTCTTTGCAGTTGTGCCGATCCAGTAACGTAGCTTTTGTATTCCGGATGGTAGTATCGTTGCATTGTGACCGTACTCTAATTCGCGCCCGCAGCATCAAATGCTCAGAAAGGCGAGTCTGAGCGTTTGAATATTGGCTTATATCAAACTCTCCTGGGACGAACAACAGGATTTACAAGATAACATGAGACCTTACTTCGGTATGATTAACCTACTATCTCAGGGAGCTCTACTGGCCACGCTGGTAAGCCATGCTTTGGCTGGCACCTTCTCGTACAACAATTCGTCCTTCTTGCTCAATGAACACCCAATTCAACTGTTGGGTGGGCAAATGGATCCACAGAGAATTGATCCCGCGCAATGGCAAGATCGATTGAAAAAAGCCCGCGCAATGGGCCTGAATACCATCTTTTCGTATGTGTTTTGGAATGATATTGAACCAACCCCAAATAAGTTCGATTTTAGTGGTGCAAATGATATTCATCGATATTTTGGCCTCGCTCAACAAGAGGGACTCAATGTCGTTCTCAGAGTCGGTCCTTTTATCGATGGAGAACGAGACTGGGGTGGACTTCCGTCTTGGCTAAGCAATATTGATGGATTATCTGTTAGATCCAACAATCAGCCATGGCTAGATGCTGTTCAGAAATATATCACTCGCCTCGCTCAAGAAGTTAACGACCAATTCATCTCCAATGACGGCCCAATTATTATGGCTCAGGTAGAGAATGAGTATGGGTCGTTTGGAAATGACCATGAGTATACATCAAGCCTGGCAGATATTTTTAAGCACAATGGATTTGGCGATGTTACCCTTTACACCAACGATGGTGGTGGCCAAAGCTATATCGAGGGTGGACAAATCCCTGGCATACTTGCTGAAATTGATGGCGGTGCTCAAGATGGGTTTGCAGCTCGTACAAAGTACGTCGAGTCTTCCTCCTGGGGTCCTAATCTCGATGGTGAATACTACACTGATTGGCTAAGTACTTGGGGTTCCAAGTCTCCATTCGCGACTCCAAGTGCCAGCCAGATTGCGGGATACCAAAAAGACATTGAATGGATCATTAAAAATGGCTCCTCATTCAGTTTATACATGTTCAATGGAGGGACCAATTTCGGATTCAGTAATGGTGCCTTATGGATTGACAATGCCCTTCAGCCTGTCACCTCCTCTTATGATTATGGAGCTCCATTAGATGAGAGTGGTCGGGTCACAGACGCTTACAATGCATTGAGAGAAACTATAGTCAACAATACTAAGGACTGGAATCATGTTCCTGATGTTCCAAGCTCGAGTGATATCCAATCCTTTTCTTCTGTTGAATTGAAACCTGTAGGTCAGTTGTTTGACCTTCTGTCGTCTGATAACGGCGTTAAGGAAAGCGGATCCCCATCTAATATGGAGAAACTGAATCAAAATTATGGCTTCATTCTCTACCGTCACAGCGTCAGCTCTAATCAATCAGGGACTATTCAACCTGGTGATGCACCCCGGGATCGAGTCATAGTTTATGTTAATGGTCAACAGAAGGGTGTCATCGATGCCATTTATGCTACGCCTGCTAGTGTCAGTCTCGATCTTAAGGAAGGTGATACCCTTGATCTTCTGGTAGAGAACTTGGGGCGAGTGGATTACGCTACGAAGATGGTAGACCAGCGCAAAGGAGTTGTAGGAGATATTACCATTGGTGGTACCGTACTGTCTGGATGGACGTCATATAAGCTTCCGTTTGATCAAGCACCAAGTTTCGAGGATCTAAATCCTAAATTAGATGGATCTAATGGCCCTCGATTCTATAAGGGTTCATTTGATCTTTCCACCGTGGGTGATACATTCATCGCCACTCCCGATGGAATCAAAGGACTTGTATGGATCAATGGACATCTTCTAGGTAGATATTGGGTTATAGGGCCACAGCAGTCTTTGTATGTTCCTTCTTCATATCTTCAGTCTCAAGGAAATCAGATTCTAGCGTTAGAACTTGAACCCAAACAACAGAGCAAATATACTGTAGAGGGTATCTCTACCAGGACTTGGGGTAACAACCCAGATCCTGACGCTCCTTAAGCGATCTTGTGCTATATATATTCATTAGTTGGATTTATGTAAACTCTTAAACTATCTAAACAATTGACATGCTTCCTGGCCTAATATCCTTTATCTAAGCACCTATTTATATATTATAGTTATCTTTCTACTCCGTCCGCCTGTCGCTTCACGGGAATTTATTTACCGGGCCCGACAGTCGCATCATCTCCATGTTGTAAGCAAGCTTCTAAGGACACCGATAGAATCCAAATGTCCAAACAGTTTGAGATAGAGAACGATGTCCAGCTACTAGATGATAGCGATGCAGATAGATATTATTCATATGACAAAGCAGAGCAGCAAAAGCTACTCAGAGACCGGCCATGGAAAGACGACCCTCATTATTTCAAAAGGGTAAGAATCTCAGCTGTGGCGTTGTTACGAATGAGTATTCACGCAAGAGCTGGAGGATCGATTGAGGTTATGGGAGTAATGACGGGCAAGATTCTACCGAGTGAATTCATTGTAATGGATTGTTACCCGCTACCAGTTGAAGGAACAGAGACCAGAGTCAATGCTCTCGGTGAGGCATATGAATATATGGTAGAATATTTAAGCAGTCTACAGGCAGTGGGACGAAGCGAGAATATTGTTGGATGGTATCACTCGCATCCAGGATATGGATGCTGGTTGAGTGGCATAGATGTTGGAACACAAGCTCAGAACCAAAGATTTCAGGATCCATTTCTAGCTCTGGTTATTGATCCCAACCGTACGATATCTGCTGGCAAGGTTGACATCGGAGCATTTCGCACCTATCCTGAAGGATATACCCCCACGAGAGAAGAACGGGAATTGGGCCAGCCTACGATTCCTGTATCCAAGAAAGATGATTTTGGAGTCCATGCCGACCGATATTACCCTTTAGATATCTCCTACTTCAAATCCAGCTTGGATACAAGACTATTACAGATTCTATGGAATAAGTATTGGGCATCCACTCTTTCCCAATCACCGCTTTTGAGCAACATGAGATATAATACCGAACAGATGGATGACTTGACAAAGAAGATTGAAAATCTTACTGATTCAATAGTGAATTCTGAAAATGATCGAGTCCACGGTAAGCTTCCCGAATTAGCAAGCCTGAAAGGAATTGATGCGATACGAAAGGCCGGCAATACTACTGGAGGTAGGAACGAGAATGGATTAAAGGATGTTGTTCGTGAGTCGGTTAAAATAGGTAGTGAGCAGCTTCATGGTCTAGTAGTTCGAGAGCTTCATGAGAGTGTGTTTGGTCAGCATTCCTAGAAACCCGTGTCTCTACTCAAACACATACCTGTTGTTTGTAGGGAAAACAATACATGAGTACATGTCAGCACCTATTTAATGCTACTAACTAATCTTGTTTGGATGATGCGGTCTCGGAGACCCTTTCGGCATGTTCCTGGCCATTTCTCCTCCTATCTGTGGTCCCAGGTATAAGAGTCTTAGTCAGTAACCAAATAAAACCCGCTAAAATTGTAATCACGGTCGCTAGTTGCACTGAAGAATAGTACTGTTGAGGAGCAACAGGAATTGAGAAAGATGATTCCAACCTCGTGGTGTTGGGATGAGGGAGGAAATAGTGAAACATTGTGTCGGAAGGAAAGAAACTCTCGTAGCCCAAGTTGCTATACTCCCCGCTTCCATTTGAATCCTCGGCCTGACAAACCCAAAACACCGTTGGCCAGGCCATTGCACTTTGTACTTCAGTGGCATTTACTCTTGGAGTTTCATACCTTGAATGCATTGGCAGAATGAACTCAAAATTGGTTGAGGTTCCATCATGTTGAGGGGGATAGATTTCCACCAGAGCCTCACTACCCCAACCAGACACTCCCCATACCGGAGCTTCCAAGTCTGTTTCTCCCCAAATTCCCATTAGCCTGCCTGTAGAAGAACCAGTAGCTGATGGATTGTCCAGATCTTTTAATTGGTACTTGTCTAGGAATAAAGTGCGAGGAATGTTGTATTTTGCATAAAGTCGACATGCCTGGGCTTCAAAATGCTGTGACTGAAAGTTTGAGAATTCCAGCTTATGATGAGGATGAAGTCCATAAGGAGTTTGGAAAGCTGCAGAAAGGTAGCTTCCTTCAACGTATCTCTGAGAATATGAGACTAAGAAAAGAACTTTACTGAACGTCTCTTCAGGAGCCAGTTTTCTAAGAAGGCCAGCTAAGGGATACTGTTGACTCTCAGTTTGGTACGTAGGGTCAACACTCAGCATTCCAATCTCCACTTGGCTAGGGCCATTCTCATTTTCGGCTTTCGGTTGAGAACTATTGAGCAGGGTATGGGTAATTCTTAGTTCGGATGCCATTTGTAGCCTGTCTGCCCAGAATATATCTACCACAAGCTCTGACTCAGAGTGGATAGTTTTCCCTGCTTCCGAGTCAGGTCTCACTCCCCATCGAATTGCAATTGAGTCTGCATATTTGATCTCATCAGGGGAAATATATTTGGCAAGCTCACTTTGTGGATCCAATTCAAAACTATCTTTATATGTCGAGTTATGATATGAGATCCAATTAGGAGTATCAATACTGGCAGAAGAATTGAACGGTATGCGAGATCCCACTAGTGCTCTAACCACCCCATCTAAGTTGTGATCGGTCCATGATTTTCCAATACTAGTGTCCACCCGTAATCCACTCTCTTGTATTGTTTTGACGGGCAGTTGACGGTCATACACTGTGTCTTTGCTGAACTGAATCTGAATCTGATTTGGTCCATTCTCTATCAGACTAATCACCTTAGGGTCTAGGCTGTGTTTGGATATTGTCACTCTATCTTCCCTAGGACTTTTGAAATCGGTTATCTTGACCTCTAATCCAGAACTGTCAAAGTCATAATGCTGTTCGATCCATTCTGCCTGATTTGTTTCGTTTATTAGGAACAAATGCCGGTATTTTGTGACCACTGGCACCCCATGTTGACTTCCAGTACTCATTCTAATCTCAAGTGATAGTACGATACCAGTCGTCTATCGGTCAACCTTCGCAGTACTTAACCCCTGATCATCTCCATGTGGTGGCTCGGTCGTTAATGTGGTTACCCGGTTGTTCGTGTGGTCGACGGTCCTGTGGTTCCCCGGTTGTTCGTGTGGTCGCCGCTCGTTGGTGTGGTTCCCCGGTCGGCTCACCGACGTCTTAAGAGTCGATGAGATGAGATTTGAGAATCGAAACTCGTGAGTTGTAAATTGGTGGTATGTAGAGAAGATACGGATGTCCATAATGTAAATAGTTATAGTTGTTTGACTACATAACTGCTTTCACTGGTCTAATCGTCAGTTTCCCACGACCTCGGCATATTGTAGTACTGGATGCTACAGATCCAATGTCACAGATCCAATGCTATAGATCCAATGCTATAGGTCCAATGCTACAGGTCCAATAATATAGATCAATACTGTAATAGACCTGATTGATCTCACACTCATCACAAACTTGTATCAAGTAAACCCGTTCTGATTGTCCCGTTTCACCAATTGGTCGAAGCTTGTCTACGCGCGGTTGTCTACGTTGTCTACGTGACGTGCGGCGTGACAGCTACGCGTCGTCACCATTTTTTTGTGGAATTTTATGCTTCAGCCAGCCACTCAGTTACACCACCGCAGGGAGGAGAGGAGACCCTTTAACCATTACTTGTATTTACCTCACATACAAAGAACGAACGACCTCACTCAGGATAAGAACGATACCTCCGATAAAATCTTTTTTGGCCTGAGGCAATCTCCATACTAGGTATAGCGGTCAAGTTGTTTACTGAGCACGAACATATACAATACAAGCTCCAAACCGTGCTTAGTTTTGATAGGGTTTGTTTGTAATTCTCTTGATAGTGAGAGCCAACCTGGGGTTTAGCAATCTTCAAGATGCTGCCGACTACTCCATCATCTGGTAGGAGAATAGGCTCTTTATATACTCCTCCAGCTCCTAGATATGGTCCTATGGGAGATGAATCCTACGGCCATCGGACAAAGCGAAGTCGTACGGAAGACCACGATCGGTGTTTAGACTATGAGCAAGGTGAAATTGGTGAATCTGGATTAATCGGTGTCCTATCACAAGCTGGGGCACCACTAACACCGGCTGAGACGCCTGTAAATCGAAAGCATCACTCAGTGGACACAATTGTAGGGTCTACTTTGGGTACGACAGGACGAGTATTGTTCCCGGTGTCTACCCCACGGAAAGTTGGATCAGGACGGTCGTACCCTCGCTCGGGATATGCTCAAAGTTCCCAAAGCAGTCATAACAGCAACACCAGCTCCGCCATACATTCCCACGTTTCTGGATCACCTTTTACTAGTTCGAATCACACCAGTCACCAAAACATTGGCGAGTTTGGAAATAGTGCTTCATTGGCCCCTCCCGTCGTGGCTCCCAAGGTGCGGATTGGTACTCGAGATTCTAACCAGAAGGTACTTAGCTTGAAAGAGGCCAAAGCCAAATCATTTGTGATTTTCGATGACGCTGGGGCACTCAAAAAAGAGCTTGATGATGGCAATCCATTTGATACTGTTGAATCCACTGAATCATCCTCCGCGTCTACATTTAAGCATCCTCACCGATCACTGCCTCAGTCCACCAAGGGAATGTGGTATGTGTTCCGAGGCAAGAAGGTGTTTCGACCATTCCCTGCCGGTGGTTCTGACGCAGACACAATCAAGCCAAAGAATCTATTTGGGGCACAGCCCTCAAATGCAACCACTGGCGACCCATTCATATCCGACGATGCTATCAGCGCGGGCGCTGGTATTGGCACAAACACTCAATCTACTGCAAATGCATCCTCAACAATCTCTTCAGAAACCAATGACACTGATGAAGAGGATACCGATAAAGAATCACCAGAAGGTGCTTCGGACGAGTACGATCACGGGGAGTCTAATGAAAGGGCCCAAATTCAATCTATTCCAGTGACTCGAAGATTATTCACTAATCGTATGCCTACAAAAGCCACCCAACATAATCTAAGATAGAATCTCGAATCGATGATTCCCGGCAGAGTTACAAGCCTAAGTCAGCCTCTATTTATTATCGTTAATGCTTATAATAATACAAGTTTGAATGACTTGAATATAGTATAATAGTAACACTGTTAAGTGTACACCACAGCTTTAAAATTAAGCCAATATCTTAATCAACCACTATAGGATTCGAAATATCCCCCGTCTGAACAGAGCTCGGCTTGCGAGAATGGCCATCTGATTGAGACGTAACTTCTTCGGCATCCGCATCTGGCAAGCTACTTGTTGGTTCCGTACTATCTAAAGCGGCTTCCTTCTTTTCCAATTCTTGATTTTCATCCTCTGTAGGCTCCTCCTTCACCGCAGTATCAGTTAAGCTCACGCCCGAAGACTGGGATCGTTCTCTTTTACTCTGCGGAGTATTTGACTGCCTGATCTTTAAAGAAAGGGCATCTAACCGCCTTTGCAGACTGGGACGACGCACATTGTCTCCGGCGCTATTAGCAGAGGCAACTGAGGAGCCGCTAACATTGCGATGTCTTTCAGATCCCGTTCTACTACTAAAGCCAGAATTACCCCCCGAATTGTGTCGTTTCAACTCACCAAAAATTGCATCTTTGTGTACCAGTAGGTCATACATCAGTCTGTAAGTATGCTTGTCGCCGATTGTAAGTGACGATTGCACTCTAGGTCGCAAAATACAATGCGAGAGCTCCTGAGCTAATTGAGAAACATACTCTGGCGAGGCTTCTGAAATAGTGATTAGCCGGGTAAGATGAGTACAAATCGCATCCAACGTAGCGATATTAGCTACCCTAAGCTGAGCAAGCGTGTTCTGAATTGCGGAAATACGAGCTCGAGTGCTTTCCTCACTTCCATGCTGATTGTATATTGTCTTGACAAGATCGTAATACTGGGATGGAATCACCGAATCGGGCAATTCCACGAAGTACAGCTTGAGGACGCTAGCAACTATAGGCGGCTCGAATTCTTTCAAAAGCTCTCTGGGGACTGGTTTCGCACCGTTATGAGCACTGGCATTAAGTGCTTTACGAAGTCTGTGTGTGGAATTTAACGGAACACTGACTGTCCAGGTGCCCAGTCTTACCTGATCATTTTCAAGATCGGGATATTGTGAGTCCATATGAGTCAACACAGCCGACACCACATATGGAACTCGTTTACGGTCTCCTCGAGCACGTAGCTCCAAGTCGACACCAAACGTTTGGCCCTCAGTAGAGTTGTAGTAGTTATCATAAACCGTAACCTTTGGTGTGAACGGCCCCGTGCGATAGGACTCTAAAATATATCTGAGGTCATTAGCAGGGTGGACTGCTTCTTGGAACAAGAGTTGCTTATCAATAGCTGCCTGGATACTAGGTACCACATTTGACAATGAAGCAAGGAAGTCCAAAAATACCGATTTGAGAGCCTTTAGTCTGTCGAATTCACATCGCTCCATGAATTTGAGATGGTCGACTATTGATTCCTCCAGGTTGCATCGAATATCATCCAATCTTTCCACAGTTATCCGGTATCGAGCATCAGAATCTTTCACCTCTCGATTAAGCCTCTGTTCGGTCGTCTCATCGGGATGAGCATTGGACTGGATGTAGCTATTGAGTGTATCTCCTAAGTACCCTCCAAAAGGAGCTATAAGATCTCTGGAGTCAGCAGGAATGCGACCAGCCTGTACAAACGCTTTCTTCCGCCATTGGTAGTTCATAACCGACGAGTTTGCAAATTTTGACCCTACCTGTCCCACAAGCCGTAAATAGCCTGAGTTGATGAGATTTTGTCCGACTAGTTCTGACCGAGACAATGACCCATCAGTCAAATTCTGCTGAACCCACGAAACTATCTGATTACCAGACGAAACATTGTCATAAGTGCCTAAGATTGCAACTTTAACAGACTTTTGAGGAATTTCATCAAGAAATCTTTGAAAAAGAAGCGCTGCCTCGTCAGGTGAATAGATTTTCTCTCCAAGCTCTACTGGATCACTTAGAATGTCTATTGAGTCTGAACTTGGACCATCATCAATTGAAGGGGATGTTTGATTCTGAGAGTGATCATGACCATTGGAATGAGTGGGGTTAGGACTGGCCGTTCCAGCAGACGCAGAAGAGTGGAGAGCTTTCTGATCTTGAAGTAGGCTAGCAGCAGCGGCTGCTCCAGCTTGAGTTGCTGCATTGGCTTCAGCACTAGGAGAATCTGTCTTGCTTGGAGAAGCAACAGTTCCATGAGTTGTGGTGCTTCCGTTGTCACCTTCTTCTGAGTCTTTGAAGTCCTCTAAAAGACGACATTTGTTGAAATAACGTTTTTGGGACCGTTGTACTTCTGAAAGCTCCTTTTCATACCGCTTAACTTTTGATTTGAGTACCGAATGAGAATAATCGACTCTTTGGCGGTGCTCATCGGCCCATTTTCCAAAAGGTAGAACAACCATTCTACGAATGTTCTCCGCAACCTGTAAGTGATGTTTACCCTGTTCACTCATCTCGCCGACAATACCTTCGTAGGCACGCTTGAGTGAAGCACCATCGTCGTGACCAAACCCAGACTTTTTGGGAGTGAAAGATTGTCGCAATTCCTTGAGCTTTGCTCCATATTGTTCTTCTGCATCAGCACGAGCTGCAGCCAATGTCAAAACTTCATCATTCTCATAACAGCCCTGATGAAGTTTGTTGAATAGGGTTGTAAGCCCTGGAGAGTATCCAGCGGACCAAAAGCTATCCGAAAATGAAGGCATTGTTCACCAAGAATTGCCACTCTTTGCTAAACAGGACTTATTTCGAAGGATCAGTCTAGGTATTGATGCCTAGATTGTCCAGATAGTCCAGAAAATGAACACAATCGCTAACAGCCAACGCGTGCACGTATTACGCTTGGGTCAATAGCCAAGCCACTAACGGAGCCACTAACGGAGTGCTACGCTTTAAAACGGAGGTTCTCAAAGGCACTGCTTAGATACCTTATCTAGTTACACTGATTCAAAAGGAATAGATTTGAATCTTTTCTGTGGTTAACCAAGCTCTTGAATTCCAACCAACTGATTTATTGCCAGTACACTCAACACCGTCCGCGCAATCACTTACTTCTGTGATCTTCCTTCCAAACCTGGGTCCGCTTAAAGGTCCAAGATTCAGGCTCAATTTGACTTAACTATCAACTCCACCTCTTGGCTATTGTTATTGTCCTTATAGTCTTGCCCTCTAGTTGCTTCACAATAGGGTTCAAGGTTTCTTAACGTACGTAACAAACCCTTGTGTTAGTGTGTGAATACTGCCGCTCACCCCCAGGGTTTCTTTACCCTCCTCCCTATAGACTGTCTAATGGGCCCATGCTGGTGCCTACTGGTATACTCGTTTAATGGGGCCCGTACTAAATTCTGATACAGCTGCAATAGCGGGGGCAATGAAGCAGGCTCATGTACGAACTATGCATTTCGCATTACCATTTGGTGGAGGATAAGGATTGGAGCTTACAATCTATGGAAATGTGAAGTTGGTAACTTAGTAGCGAAATGAGGGTGGTGAAATGAGGGTGGTGAAATGAGGGTGGTAAATTGAGGGTGGTAAATTGAGGGTGGTAAATTGAGGGTAGTCAGTAGCCGGTGGTCAGTAGCCGGTGCTGGGTGCTGGGTGCTGGGTGCTGAGTACGAACATTCTAACGGACTTTGGTAACTGGAGATCTAAGAGAAGATGGTTTAAAGTAAATGAAAACCGATCAATAGTCCCTGGCTTTTGTCCCTGGCTTTTGTCCCTGGCTTCTGTCCCTGTGATGTTTTCTGCTGTTCGTCCATTCATCTGAATTCACACCGGGGTATGCCGCCCTTCACCACTGCTCAGCTCCTATTTAAACCCCCGATAAGGCTCCAGCTGTAGGCGCGATGTGATCACTGAATGACGAGATTAAAATTGGGTAAGCGCAACGGCCAGCTTGGTATTGGATTAATACTAGTAAACAGATTGTTCCCACTGTCATTGTCTAAGACTCCAATAACAACTGTGCACATCACATCATTCGCCTCGGACTACGCACTGCTGAGATAGTGTTGCTCCAGAATAGAGTCCGAGGAAGAGTCCTATAACACCAACTGTGCCATCGATGAGCTCATATATCTCCACAAGACATTTATTGCGAGAAGGCAGCAGACGGGAAATGCCTTGTAACGATTCAGACGACGAAACCAAAGATCATTCTTCCAGAACTTGAGTGAACCGTCTTTTGGAATGGGTCAGTTTTAGCAATTCTGGAGAATGGCCAGTTCACCCAATTCTAATTCGGAAAGGTTGAGCGTTAGATAGGTTCAAGCTGTACATTTGTCGCAGACCAACCACGTTGTAGTCCTGGATAATTATGCTGCATACAGTCAAAGCGTTGCTCAAAAGTCTGCGTCAGGTTATCAGCCTATACGAGTGACCCTGATAGGCGGGGTTCAACGTCAATGGTTTCGAGAAATCAAATATAATGAGCTCAAATCCTTGTCAGAAATTGAGGAACAGTAGACAGAACAAAGAAGATGCCTGAGAAAATGTCTGAGAAGGTGTCTGGAATCCTCTCGGATGATAATTTTGGAAATGAGAAAGGTCAGCCTGTGGTGAACATCTATGATGAGACCGATAGGGAGGGTTCTATGATCGTTGAGGTTTTTCGTACCGACACCAGACTTCACAAAGGCCTACACCAGAGACATATTCAAATAATTGCCTTTGTAGGGGTGATGGGTACTGGCCTCTTCTTATATTCTGGTGGTGCTCTTCAAAAAGCGGGGCCAGTAGGCATGCTATTGGCATATCTCTTGGTATCCTTGGTTGTAAGTTGCAATCAGATAGCAATGGCTGAAGTCTCTGCACTAATGCCTACCACTGCATCTGGAGTTCGCCAAGCAAAGCATTTCGTTGATGGAGCAGTTGCTTTTGCTCTTGGGTGGCTTCAAGTGTGGCAACAAATCATGCCTTCGGAGCTTGTAGCAGCTGCGGTGATTGTTGGTTATTGGAGTAACCTCAGTTCGGGCATCTGGCTTACTGTATTCATTGTGCTTTCAGTTTTGTCAAACTCATGGTCCATTCGGTTTTATGGAGAACTAGAGTTCTTTTTTGGAATGCTGAAGATTGTTCTTATTCTCGGGTTGATCTTAGTTGGGCTAATAATCGACCTAGGTGGTGTACCAGGACAGCCCAGATTAGGGTTTCAATATTGGAAGAATCCTGGACCATGGGCAGAGTTCATAAAATCTGGTGCTGCAGGTCGAGCAATTGGTTTCTTCAGCGTTTTAAATGGTGCGGTGTATTCCTATGGCGGTGTTCAGAATGTCGCTTTCTTGGCTGGAGAGACTGTCAACCCTCGACGAAATATCCCTAAAGCAGCTAAACGAATCATGTACCGAACAGTTGGGTTTTATATGGTCTCATTATTCATTGTATCTCTGATCGTACCATATACTAACCCAGATATCAGCAACAGTTATGGCAATGCCTCTGGCAGTCCATTTGTGGTCGCAATGCAGCTTGCAGGAATCAAAGTGCTTCCTAGTATTGTGAATGCAGTTGTATTAACATCGGCGTGGTCTGCAGCCAATCAAGCCATTGTGGGCGGTTCACGAGTATTGTTTTCTCTTGCTTCGAATGGAGAAGCTCCTCAAATCTTCCTTCGCACAAATAAACGAGGTCTACCATACTTTGGGATGATTTTTGTGATTGCGTTCATGCCGTTGAGTTACATGGCCCTAGGAGACACCTCCGCGGTTGCATTTGGCTATATGGTAAACATCACTTCGTCTCTATTGTTGATCCAATGGATACTAATAGCTTTGGTTCATTATCGCTTGCATCGAGCATTAGTGGCTCAAGGTTATTCGAAATCAGATCTTCCGTTTTCGTTTCCATTTGGAAAGTACCTGGGAGCCTTTTCCGGCATTGCTTCCGTGGTTCTTCTATTAATTGGAGGCTTCACTGTGTTTATTACTTGGGACACCAGCTCGTTCATTGGAGCGTACATTTCTATTCCTATCTTCTTCTTATTGTTTGTGTTTTGGAAGTTTTACAAAAAAACTGTCTGGCTTCGATTACAAGACGTGGATCTTAAGAGCTTGTTTTTGGATGTTGAACTTCACCCCGAGCCACAAGAAACACCTGCAAAAGGATGGAGGCGGCTCCAAATTTTGTGGTCCTGAGTCTGCTGATACTGCAAACTGTTCAAGTGGTATGCTGTTAGTTTGTTTGATTGATTACTAGCCATTAGTCTTCGGATTAGCTAGTTTGATATATATCTAGTCATTAGTCTTTGTAGTAGCTATTTTGGTATATTTCTAGCCATTAGCCTTCGTAATAGCTATTTTGATACATTTATAGCCATTGGTCTCTGTATCAGCCAATTTGATTGATATATTTCTAGTACTTACTCTTCGTATTAGCTAGTCGTCGTATTGTCTCGACGTGAGCTTGGGGGTTGATCACAGTTAGCCTTGCGACTGTGGGGGCATACTGGGGGCATATCGGAGGTATATTGAGAGACGGTAGAATGATGTAAGGTTGAAGCGATATATGATCATGGTTGTGTATCCAAGAGTCGAAATCTTGTTTTGTACAAAGTGTAAATGGAATCTGAGAGCTGCATGGTATCTCCAGGAATTACTACAAACATTTGGCGATAAACTAGGAGAAGTTTCACTGATTCCGGCGTCCAGTGGCACATTTGAAGTTCGAGTTCAAAATGAAGTAGACGGTGAAAACACATGCTTATGGGATCGAAGAATAGAAGGAGGATTTCCTGATTCGAAACAATTGAAACGACTGGTACGGGATGTGATTGAACCAGGAGAGGACCTAGGTCATGTAGACAAAGTCAAAGCAACTGAAGGATTGCTGGAAAAAAAGACTACATCTGAGCAGACCAGAAGTGAGTCTGAATGTAAGGATTGTAATGATCCCTAAGGGAGCTAACCCAGGTTGTCTAGATACAGTTAGTCTCTTTATTACAACTATAAGTACAATATAGACACCGACAGTTACAAAGGAAGAACTGTCAGTACGGAAATTCAAACACAAAGATTGAGCTAACCAACACAAAAGTCGGGTGTGAAGGTGTGAAGGCTCCTTTTAATTGCTCCTGCAAAAACTGCTGTTATACTACTGGTTTCAAGCCACCGCTTTGTAGTCAGAGTCGTTAGTTTGTGCTGAAACCTCATCTATAGCCGAGCCATTAACAGGTGCCTGGACTTTTGTACGATTCTTCTCATCGTCAAAGCTACTGCCAGAAGGACCCAATGGAGCCTGATCAACTTCAGTGATTTGATCTCCCATCTTAGAAGTATCAAAACCATTGGCAGCAAGATACTGTCTGAACTTGATATCTTCTTCAAGAACCGAATCCTGGGTCAACGGAGGAAGTAAAAACAAAGCCAACAGACCACTGAGGATACAGAGCGAAGACGCGACCCAAAATGGAGCTTGATTACCTTTGACAGTATCAGCTCCTCCAGCATTTGCAATGATAGTAGGGAAAACCTTGGTTCCAACAAACGCACCAATCTTGCCAATGGCAGCAGCAAATCCATAGTACTGACCTCTAACCGCAGTAGCAGAAGTCTTTGAGCAAATCAGACCAATGTTGTCTCCAGGGCCAAACTCTCCCAAAGTAAGGAAAATACCATAAACAACAACAAACCCGGCTATATGGGCCTCAAGCTGTCCATAAAACCCTGCCATAAAGTAACCCACAATAGCCTGAAGGAACACCCCAATCGCTAAGGTGAGCCGAGGACCCAAATAATCAGACGCAAACGCTCCCAGGAAAGATCCTGGTAAATAGAACACATTTAGTACTACGTTCCATCCAAAAGTCTTATAAAGGTCACCATCGGGGATAATCTTGGCAATAATGGTTGAAGAATAGATTCCGAACGCATAAGAAGAGAAGTTATACAAAAACCAGATAAGAGATACCACAATCAATCTCGGTCCATAGAATTTGATACTGAGAAGATAAGGGAATTTGGTATGCTTGAAATTGTTCTCAGAAAATCGTTCATTGGCATTGAACTTAAGTCGGAGAAAGAATAACAGAGTAGGAGGAATCGCACCCAATCCTAAGGTGATTCTCCATACCGGAGTCAAATGATCCTTACCACAAATCCACAACAACACAAGAGGAACAAAAGTAGCAGCCACGAACCCAGTATCGATCATGAAATCAGTAAAGAACACAAACCATCTGTTTCGAGAACCCTTTGAAATAATGGCACTGGCCTCCGCACACGCAACCGAACCTGCAGGATATTCTCCTCCAATTCCAATTCCAAGGAAGAATCGATATGCAGTAAGAGCAGCAAACATGCCACTATGTGAACCTCCAGCTCCCCAGGATCCCGCAGCAAGAATAGCAAACACAATCAGAATGATATTGGAAAGAAGCATGCCAATGGTACGAGAATGATAATCGGCGACATAACCAAACACTAACATTCCTACCACCGCGCCCACAAACGCGATAGATGCCACGTTAGACACCGCATCACTGCTAGTATATTCATCCTTATAAAGTAAGGTCAAGATGGTCCCTACTGTACCCACCGAGTTATTGATGTAACCATCAGAAAACAATCCAGCTCCCGCGGCCGCAATCGTCCAGTATTTTGCCGACCCGCTTGTTGTAGGTGAGGGTTCCTCAATATATTCACCATCAACTTCAAACCCTTCGTCATTGCTTGACGTTAGCGTCATCTCATGACGAAGAGTGATCTTCCAGTTTTTATACCACTGGCTTAACTTGGTCATCTTAGATAGGTATATTCAATAAAATCCTGGGTTCAAATATGGGGTCTCACAATGGTGTCTCTGCCACTAAGAAAAAATGGCACGATGAGAGGTTTGTTTTGATTCTCTCTACCAAGTTTCAGAGGGTCCGATTTTTATTAGTTGGGTATCTACAGTCCTCGATATTCAAGGATCTGGGGGTTTATATGGGGGATCTTTCGAATATCTTCGTTTCTTCTTTTACCTGTACTGATAGTCTAAATACTGCTTTAAGGGTTAGAAAATTTTAGCTAATGCTTGGACCGTCTTTCGGCGGGGAGCACTAGATACTCCACGTGACAGAATTTGGCGAGTAAGATCGCTTCATGTACGTCGGAATTGGTCAAGATGCATGCAAATGGTAGGAGCCGTATTGGCTGGTGGAAGGATAGGGGGTTTCAGTGAACGAAGGCGAGGGTTGCGAGGGCGTACAGTTTTTGGCTGGGATCGAAAGATTGGGTAGTACTGTGATCGAAGACGGTGCGGAAGACGGTGTGGAAACACTATGCTGGGCAGTACTATGATCGTTAGTTTGTAGTTCGCTGGGCGTGATATCTGGGATCTGGGGGTAAGCGGTCAGAAGTCGGCGTCTGGGGGTCGGAAGTGGGGGTGATAAGATTCTTCCGACCTGCAGGTTGAAACCGGATGATCCTCGGCCATCGAACCCTTGAAAATTCTGATCTTGCGACCTCTGACATCGGACCCACTGTTCATTTGTTCCAGTGACTTCCTTTAGTTGGTGGTCCTGTCAACTCTACACGTTGTACTTCCTTTGGTTTCTAATTCTATCTGAGCTCTGCTGGTGCTCAAATATGGTATCTATGTCTCATTCTCATGTATGGCTTGGCGCCGTAGTGTCTGAGTGGAGGAAGAATGCAAGAGAAGGCCATAGACTGCGGTTAGTGGGAATGGCGAGGAATAATTGATGATCCGAGGTGATGAGGTTTGATCCTTTAACGGTGATGCAGACAAGATTCTTTAATGGTGTCGTGGCAGACAAAGTCTTGTAATGATGATCACAGACAAGATCTTGTAACGGTGACCACAGACAAGATCTGTCAACGGGTGGCCACAACGGTAACTACTGATAGGATCATTCAACGGGCAGTTGCCGGCGGTTAAACCATCTTCGGCTAGAAATGCGGGGCCATTCGCCAAGAATGGCTCGATGCAATCTATAAGCAAGGCGACTGAGTCAAAATAAGTGTAGGTAATCAATCGTAGGTCCAGTATTAATGTAGAACTCAAGCTAATGTAGCATGAAATCATCTGGAGAGGTAGCAACCCATCCACCAAGAAGCTTATAAGCATGGCGCTTAGCTTGCTGACGAACCGCATCTCGTTTCCAAGTTAAATAACCTTCGTCAATCTTAACGTGTTCACTTGGCTCATTCATCTGATCATCGCGTTCATCCATTCTCCTCTGTCTATGTAATAATTCAATCACCCTTAGTGCTTGCCGCCAAAGTTCCTGCCTACTAACCATACTCACACCTTTTCCTGTGAATGGCTTGGTACCCATCTTGACTCCGTTAAGAATTGCCTCTGTAGGACGCCCTTTAACGTACACTACTCCATGAGGGCACGGAACTGCTTGAACAGTCTTACCGTGTTCAAACCGGACGGTACAGGATTCCACATCAAAAAAATGCCACTTGTATGGCCCAAGATCAGTACTTTCCATACTCTCGTCCTGTTCAAACTTCAATCGGGTCTTAAATGCCCTAACGGTATCTTCCTGTGAATATCCTTGAGGCAGAATCAGACCAGACAGATAACCTCCATCTGATGGGATCAACTTGGAAGTAATTGAAGATACAACAGAAGTCAATTGCATAACTGTAAGTTTATCTGAGCATGATTTTGATAACGTCAAGGGGGAATCTCTTCTTCCTGGTTTTGTCCTCACCACCCCACGATGGTGGAAATTTGCTCTGCCTCTTAGTACCTGAGCCTGAGTAGTCGATGAAGTTTGGACCTCATTTTCAATGTTTAAAGCTTCAACTGGGCCTTGCCAAGCATCGTTGTTAGATACAGAGTCGTAAAGTGCTGACAATGACGCATCTCCACATGGTGGTTCAGAAATGTACAAATATATTGACACTCCCTCAGTCCATTGGAACTTGCCGTTGTTGAATTGAACAATTCTAGGCACTTTCTCAGACCTCCTTACCGCCTTTCCAGCTTCGGAATCATTGCTTGATAATGTCTCTTCTGCTGCTCTGTAGCATTCGTCTAGTATATATAAATTGAATCCTCGAATTGCTAGAATTTCAGCATGCATGTCGTGTAGTACCTCTCCTTTTGCCCTATACAATTGAGAATCAGCAAGTGCTTTGACCCCGGTGGCCGCGCAAACACAGTAGCTTTGGTTATTGATTGTAATGACCACTCCTGCTAATACCGTCCATTCTTTTTTACCATTTGATCTAGTATGGGGTTTGCCTTTACTGGGCAGTTTTCTATAAGTATCCAACACCAGCTGAGCTCTGTAGTCCATAATATGGAGTGTCGAGAGGTGACAAGTGTCAAGCGATATGGATGCAAAATATCGACCGATGTCAAGTATCGATATGAACAATATCAATGTCAACTTTCCAACAATGTCCAACGATGTATCGCATCTAATCAATTTCTCTAAGATCGAATACTTCGGAAAATCTCGGGATAAATCCCGTTAGCCTTACTAGCAATCGAAAGGGAAGATTACTGTACTATGAACTTATGTTATTATGTTATTATGCTAGAACTACTCCTGATCTTATTTAGTTGTATGAAGTATTCCGGTATTACAGAATCTACCGGTGTCTTCTCAAAAATGTTCCTAGCACCGCAGCCCCTATTGCCACTGCTCCTCCTACAATCGCAATCCCCATTAACCCTTCCTTATTCAGCTTATCTTCAATCACCTGTCTTAATTGAATAACCTGATGGTTGTCCGGCTCTATCTGTAGTAAGATATCACAGTATTTGCGAGCATTTGTATAGTCACCTAACTTAAAACTTCCAATCGACAGATAATATAAACTCTCTCGTCGTCGCTGAGGAGCATCTCGGAATACCTCTGTCAATAGCTTGACTCCCTCTTGCTGATGTGCCACTGATCGAGATTTGATCAGTCCCCAAGCATAATTAAATCTAGTCTGTAGAGATACAAATTGGCCCTCACTTTTATATTGATTTCGCAGTACCTCTAATTCTGCATCAGACAGCGGACTACTGTTAGTCCAACAACTCAATACCAATACCTACCTTGTCTATCAACCATTTACTTACACCGAAACTTCAGTCAACGCTATCAGAGTTAGTCTCAGAATTCAACATAAACATAAACCTCACCCACTATTCTGCTTACCTGGCAAGTAGTCCTCCTTCCCCATAGTCGCCACTATTCGCTAGAATTTTGTAGATTCAATCTTCAATCGCAGATATTATCGGTATTTATCGGTATTTATCGCACGTGACTAGCGAAAATATACCGGCGATGTATATCGAAAGTAGGAGTTGAAATAGCATGTTAGAATTGTGAGAACCAGTTGTTTTTCAACCTTGAAGTGTTGGTAGTGAGAGATTAGTCCAATGTACTCAGTGTGTTCGAGATGGATATGTTCAAGGACAATTGCATCTAGAGCTTTTGCAGCCAGGAGGATGTCCTCATCGACCTCTGATAAGATCTCTCTATATGATGTGGTTATAATTGGGGGTGGTCCCGCTGGGCTTACCCTTGCTAGTGCTTTAAAGTCAACTCCCGGAACAAAGAAACTCAGCGTTTGTTTAGTTGATGGAGGAAATCTTGATAAGATCCAAAACTGGTCCCGACCAGAAGACACGTTTGAGAATCGAGTCAGCAGCTTGACTCCTGCTTCAGTAAAATATCTTACCCAGATCGGTGCTTGGAACCATATTGAACTCCCTAGGATCCAGGCTTATGATGAGATGAAGGTATGGGACGGGTGTTCTGATGCTAGAATCGACTTTGATCCCTCGATACTTGGACAACATGAAAGCATTGCCTACATGGTAGAGAATCTGAATCTTCAGAAAGCATTGCTCTCAAGATTGGCCCAAATTGAGGAAGAATCAGCCAAGCCAGGGTCTGGGTTTGCTGGAGCTCGAGTGATTCAAAATCAGAAGGTGGCATCTATTTCGTTTGCTCAGCCTGATGCTGAGGTTCAACTGGCTGATACTCAAGCCGTCAACGGAGGCTCCAACAAAGTTGGTGATGTTTCGGATACATCTTCATCGTATGATCTGTCATCTTGGCCAGTGGTGGAATTGGAGCATGGTCAGAAGTTGGGCGCTCGGCTGCTTGTAGGTGCCGATGGGGCAAACTCTCCAGTAAGAAAGTTTTCTGGGATCCAGTCTCGAGGATGGAGCTATGACCGCCATGGATTAGTTGCTACAGTTAAACTGGAGTGGGAAGATTTCCGAACTGTCGCGTGGCAGAGATTTTTAGTGACTGGACCAATTGCATTGTTACCTTTACCTAACGGGTATGCCACCTTGGTATGGTCCACGACACCAGAGCGTGCTCAACATTTGAAATCACTTGCCCCTGAAGATTTCTGTGCAATGGTGAATGCTGGATTTCGTCTCGGTACTACTGAACTTCAGTATCTTCATCAATTAAATGAAAATCTAGTGGATGAAGTTCAGTGGCGACTTGATAACACTACAATTGAAGATGAATATAACCAGGTGCCCATTTCTGTGGTCGACGTCCAAGATGGTACCAGAGCTTCATTCCCTCTACGAATGACCCATGCTGACAGTTATGTATCCGAACGGATTGCGTTAGTGGGTGATGCTGCTCATACCACTCATCCTCTTGCTGGCCAAGGCCTGAATATGGGTCAAGCCGATGTTAAACATCTTGTAGCTGCTTTGGACACTGCTGTTTCTAGAGGTCTAGACATTGGCTCCCTATTAGCAATCGAACCATTCTGGAAGTCTGTGTATATTCACAACCATGCCAAGTTGGGAGTGGTAGATAAGCTTCACAAGTTGTACTCTACGGATTTTGAGCCCTTGGTTCAGTTAAGAAGCGCAGGTCTGAATGCTATTAATGAGTTTCCCTGGTTAAAATCAATGCTCATGAGAGAGGCTTCAGGGTAAATCATGGCCAATACTGAGCTAAGCACCCTTTGGCTACTGTGTACATACTAACTATATTGGAGTCGCTTGTCTGGATGGCAAACAAAACATCTTAACCTTAATTAGTCTGCTTAAATATTTAAATCTTTACCTTCAAATCTGTCTGCTCTTATTATATTTGCCCACTCGCTACCTCTCTTCCAATATATCTTCTATTTAACTTTCGTATCTCCGACACCATTTCGGCTACCGGAGCGCGGAGCGCGTCGTCAGCCAAACATCAGCCAAACACCGTATATCAAGAACGCTCCAGAGCTCGGACATACCTACACTGTTCGATTCACTATTGAATGAGCGTCCCTAGTACACCAGTCAGGAGGACGGGTGGACGTAGCTCCAGCCGGAGCAACTACCCGTTGACTCCAGGGAGTAGACGACGGTCTCCTCGAAAGATCTCGCTCCTTCAGCTCTCCAAACTTTCATTAAATGCTGCCGATACCTCTGCGGAGATTAGCAATGTGATAATAATCGAGTTGACCCAAACGATAGCTAGATGTGGATTTGGTGGTAGTCCAGCTCCTCTGAGTGAGATTGGAACAGAAGAGCCTTTTTGGAGAGATTGTCTGAGTGGGGGAAGAATTGAGGAATCTAGCCGGATAAAGATGGCCCAGTTGAAGCTGGAATCGCTGCTCCGTAAGATACTGATAGACGAAATGCTAGTTGATTCTCGAAAGTATAGGATCATGATAGTGATTCCACCGACCATGACTGATGTTATGAAGAATTGGATAACCGATATTCTATTTTCTTCATTTGCTGCGGGGTCTGTGATCTTTCAATCGTCGGCAGTATTTACAATGGTCTCGAGTGGAGCAAGGAACGGGTTAGTGATATTAGTAGATTGGGATCATACCACGATCGTACCAGTTATAGATTTTCGAGAAGTTACGTCACTGATCAAGTCGACATCCAGAGGACTTGAATGGATTATCCAACACATTAGCAATATTGTGTGCGAACGAGAAGGAGGGAGTATGGCACGAGAAGATGAAGCAACATTAACTACAGACGTGCCAATTGAGCAGAGCAGAAGCATTCGAAAAATACTCGAATCTGTAGATGTATTTGCACTCGAAAGTAATTCTGAAACCCAAATAACAATACCGTCAAGCAAGGGATCTACGGTCGAGGTTCCTGGAACCCGGGTTAAAAATGCAGTTGGAGTAGCTTTATTTGGATCTAGCTTTGACAATGCCGAATTTCCAAGTGGCAATTACGATGATGATGAAGATCAACCGTTAGATAAGCTTATAATTGACATTCTGGACGAAATGGATGTTGCATCTAGAGGCGATGTGTTACCAAACATTGTCATGACTGAAAGCAACATCAAGGGTCTTGAAAGACAATTGATAAGGCACGTGAGGAACACTCACTCAAAGGCTAGTGCTATTCGGGCGTATGGATCGTGGAATGGAGCAAGTTTGTATTTATCTTCGGTAGGATGGTTATTTGCACATGAAGAGCGAGCTCTGTTTCCAGGAGAGATCACAGGATAGATCGCTTTGATGAATGGGCAAGCACTAGACTTTTTGATACCCTAACCAATAACGAACTCGGTCTCGGAATCCATGAGGCGGTTGATCTTGAGCTTCGTATTCACATTCGTCGTTGGAATCGAATGATGGCTCAGATTCTGATTCCTGCTGGCTTTGTTCTGGTCTGTCAATTGCCATGCCAGTTGTCCCCACAGTGCCATTCGGATCAAAAAATGAGCTATTACAGATTTCAGATCCACGGCTCGTACATTTGAATGATGCACGCCGTTTCAACCTTGCCAATGGTCTGGTACTACTGCTGTAGGTAGTGGCTTTTGGGCCAAACAATCCCCTCATTGACGATCGTCTGCTCCGAGATATTGTTCCGGCAATTTCATAGGCCTCAGCATCAAAGGTCGGAATATCAACTTCGGAATCTCGTTCGAGGTCTTCGAAGAATGGAGCAAATCGTAGATTTCCTCGTTGATCTCCCAACCTCGAAAAGTCAAGTGAAGGAAATTGTTGTTGACTAAAGTCGATTGCTCTGATCGACTTTTGTTCCTCGTTCAGCTCAATTCTGAAAGCATCATCTTGGTGTCTAGAACTTAATTCTACTCTATTGTTGTCAATATTACTGCTGAGGGTTTCCTTAAGGTTAGGATATTTTGGTGGCGCTCCTCGATATTTGATATTTGAGAATGGGTCAGGAAACCTCCTTTCCAGTTCTTTCATGATAGATTGATCTTGTCCTTGGAAGGAATATTCACCAGATACATTTAACGGTGATTCAGATGGTGATAGCCAGTACTCTTCCTTAACAGAGACGGGAGAGTAACTCGTTCGGCCGATTTGAGATTCTTGACCTTCAGGGCAGTCGTAGGGTATAGCATCAATAGGTGTGGATGAATCTTCTGGAATTCCTGTTGCTATGTGGGACCTTGCCTCTCCTTTCCTTAACCTTTGTTTTTCTGGCCCTTCTCTGGTTGAATTGTCACGATTGAAAGGATTGGGAAACTTGAACTCCAAGTCATCGATGAATGAACCATTTTCAGCTATATTTGCTGTTGAGTTTAGTAGATACGAGGTTTTATCCCCTACCTCGATTGCTGGCTGCATTTTCAGTTGCGGCCTATAATCACTATCTCTAGCATGGTTTCTCTGATTGCTTCGATAGTAACAGTTCTCTTGATTGACAGTAGGTTCGTTAATTGGAAGGCAAGTTTGAGGATCACAATGTTCCTCATCGCAGGTAATGTAGTTTTCAGACCCCTTGGGGCCATTTTTTGTTGTAGCTCTGGCATGGCCTTTTTGATTTTTAACGATAGGATCCAGTCTCTGTCCGTTTACCCTGTGCTGTTTATTACTGTAGCTAAGCATTTGTTAATCAGTCTCGTCGCCTTGTTTATTATTCTCAGTGTAGTATAAGTCTTATAAAGCAAGTGAAGTGAACTAATAGTAATGATAGTACTGGATGATAAGCTTGTGTGTAGATACTACTAGAACTGCAAACAAGATGTTAGTTTAATATTTTCAATATTTTTATTGTTATCTCTTTCTGTCTTAATAAGGCCCGGAGGAACTACAGTAAAAGTATTAAAGTTGGTTGAGATAGATCATATTCAAAAGATCTATGGAACTCAAGAGACTTGATTGGCGTTTCAAGCCTTGTCTGGAACACATTTATATATCGTAACTGGGCCAGTAAAAGGGCACTTCAAGAGAAAGCATTGGCAGACAGAGTGAACTGTCAAAACAGGCCCAAATAAATCACATGGTACAGGTAACCATGCTTAGTGAGTTAGCCCATGAATTACGTTTTATAGTGCACAATCAACTTAATACATTTAAATATCAAATAAGCTTTCTCTCCGAGCGGAGTGATTGCTAGCTATATATCTAGATTCTTTCGAGACAGGTTCGCGACGAAGAAACAACGAGGGTAACAGTAGAACCTCGATCCAACCAAACAAAGCCGCATTAGAACATATGACAATCATCACGTGCCTTCCTCACCTGTTTTCTATCACGTGTTGCGCATCAGGTGACAGCAGTTGGATAAGATAACCTGAATACTGTGAAATGTCGCGAATACAATAAATACCGTGAAATACCGTGAAATACCGTGAAATACCGTGAAATACCGTGA